>JASDQU010209171.1:0-11687 GCA_032191745.1 Picea mariana
TACTCACATTCTTACCTAACCTTCTCAACACAAAGCATTACAAGAATCTGATTCATCCTGCGATAGATAAGTAACTCTCTTCCACTACAACATGCAACATAAGGAATTTATTCACTTTATGTACTTCATGGTCCCTTAGATATAATATTCTCTCTAGTTCTCTTTAGTATGGATATAAATAACTTGATCTATTGTATTCTTTATAAGAATTTCCTAAAAGAACTATATTTGTCTCTCAAGGATATAAAGATTAAATAATGGATAGTGAATGATGAATTGTTATCTTCCCTATCCTATATGCTCACCTACAACCACTATATTTCATCCAAAGTCTACAATTTTCCTCTTCTTGATGTTTATTTTGGTTAATTTACAAATTGGTATGGGTTGGAAATGGAGAATAAAACATGAAATATGTAGAGAATTAATGTTAGAGTGCTTCCCACAATGTTAGAGTCAATGACAATGATATCATTGGTGGAAATGATGGATGACACTACCTATAACTAGAGGAATGTAGGACTCTTACACTTCCCATGGCATGAAGATTGTACTCAACCCATGTTCCCATTATTATGTGAAAAGACTTTCCCCACCAACCTCTTACATAGATTCAAGGATTGGTTGATAAATCAAAGAAGGTATATGGCTTCATTTAAGGCACATTGTAGAAGAATATGAGTTCTGAGAATGAAATTGGAGATAGAGGATTTATTTTCCCATAGGTCCCCTTTCATCATCCCCTATAGTGGAATCATAGTGCCTCTCATGCCTTCATGTGTTTTCTATGGTGGGTTGCATCACCATACATTGAAGCACTTGGAAGGCCTAATTGTTATTTAACTATTTGAGTGAAGGTCATTAGAGTTATGTTAGAGTCTTAGGATTGTGTTTTGTATTTGTAAAATACACCATGTGAAACTCTTACATCAAATCCATACATTGTCATTGACCTATTGAAATAAGTATTATCAAATAGTTGTTGTACCACCCGAGCACATATTTCAGTTTAGACACATTTTCTTTGAGTATTTCATTTTCTATATTGCATTATTTATTTTATATGTAACCTTGTGGGTTAAAAATATTTAAGCAATTTTAATCTATAGTGAACTCCATATCATCTAGCCATTTGTAACGAACCTCCTCGTTATGACGACAAACCTCTTATAGCAAGTACATTTTTTTTTTGTTTTGTGTGTGCGCGTGTGTACAAGGGTAATAAAAACATTCGACTCTGCGTCGCCACCCGACGATGAACAAGATGCATACAACGACGAACACAACATGACGACCTAAGACGCACATCAAGTATCTGCAAGCAATGAACGACAATAAATAAGACTGACTACTCGCCCATCCTATCCTGCAATGGTTAGGACCTCCAGGACACATAAGCAATGCTCAAGCCCAGGTTCCCATTGATTTTAACCATTTAAGGTCTCAGGGCTGGCGACTGTTCTGAGGAACATGGAGGTGTCTACACCCTGTCCAACACAAGCAGACCAAGCCTTCTAAGCTAATGAAAATAACATAACCATCAAGATCGCAAACAACAAGGATATCTACATTAAGGCATTTTATGATAGTGCATCATTATTAACTCATTAAATTACTCACTACTATTAAAGTATTGCATGGGAGGTGTATTTTTAATCAAATTACAAGACAATGACAAATCATAAAGCATGTAAGGTATTTAACATAGTCTAATCCGACCTCCATTACGAGCCTGACTTCGCATGCCTAAAGTGCATAATGACATCAAGGTATAATCTAATTTAGCCTTAAATCCAGTTCATTTGCGCAATTTTAAATTATAAATGTCCTCATAGTTCCATCTCTATCAATTTGCCTTAAATTAATTTATAAGTATTCTATTTCTAAAATCATGATCTAATAATCATGTAGTTAGATATATATAACCATACATCAAGAATAGGTTATTCACCTCTTGACAATCCTTACACTAAATTCCTCATCCCACACATAATAAAGGTAATGATATTTGGTATTAATATTATTATTAATTAAAAAGGCCTCTCATTACTTTAAAAATTAATAAACATAAAAATATTAAACCATACATGAATTTAAACAATTAATCATAAAAATATAAAACCATTCATGACCTTGGTATTATTATTATGATTAATTAAAAAGGCACCTCATTACTTTGAACATAATAATCATAAAATCTTAAACCATACATGACGTTAAACATATTATCATAAAAATATAAAACCATTCATGCAAAACAAATTACGAGGCATGGCTAAATATAAAAGACAATTTCCTTATCCATTACACATCACAAAACCAAGCGTTACTACATCAACTGACCGCTAATTTAAAGTGATACAGAATTAGTGCAGTATTAAATTTAAACAGCTCGTTTGTATTAAAGCATGGCAAAATTTAAGCATTTACTGAGTAATTTAGGCAATCAAGTAAAAATTCTATTTTTATCCATCCTCTAAACTGTCAGAGAACAACCACCGCTGGAATGTAAGGAAAATCATAAATTCATACTGTAGGCGAATTAGAATTTACAATGAAACATTGACTGGAAGGTAATGATATGTTATTTTAAGATTTAATCTTTGGTTTGGGTTCTCTTTTGTATGTATAAATAACAGAGTCGGACATCCATCCAACAATTAATTAAAATAAAAAGGGTTGTTGGCCACTGTCCTGCAGTTAGGTTTAAAATAGGTGACTGTAGTTAAGGGAGTGTCGTTTAAAAAGAAAGTCGTCATGCAAATAGAAGGAATATCTCTCTATTCGATGCAACTAAATGCTATTATCCCTGCTAACCCATCAATAAGAATCATTGCCAAAATATTAGAGGGCGGTCAGAATTATGGAATCAATTAACTCGCCGACAGGTGAAGGCAGGGAAAGTCGCAGTCATCAAGGAGGCAATTCGAAAACTTGAACAATGAACGTTGTCATCCCTGAGGCAACTTGTGGTTCTTGTTTTTAGGCAATGACAGGGAGGACTGACTTTCACGTGCATTTAAAATATGACAAAGATCCCTTCAAGACTAATTCACTACTCATAAGAACATTTCCCTCACCGTTGGACAATCTACGCCTATCCCTAGTGGAGAGTTCGTGGTCATCTACTGGTTTAAATGAAAATGCAGTCGACACCGCCATCCCTGTGATGAATTTCGTGTGGGTAAAATTCGCATGGTCATGCCCAGCAAGGATTATGATATTAAGTTGGGGATTTTAAGCCAAACTTCAATCCAGTTTACAGGTCATCGAACATCTGAGGCCAAGCCATTACAACCACAAGCGGCTAGAGCGACTACCCACCGAGCATCAAGGAGGGATCCCATAAGAGGCCAAAATAATGCACTACGCGCCTCAGGAATAGATAGTCAGCAAGGGTGGAATGAAGGATAACAAGGACTGGTAAGTTTGATAGAGTAGTAAAAGAACTACAATCATAGTCCCAACAAAGTACAAATTATCGTTGCCAGAGGAAAGACAAGGTCAACGCTATCATCTAAAATAGGAGGTTCAAAGGTGAAGGAGAAAAGACAGTCAGTGATTATAAAATGAAAAGCTAGAAACAAATTGCCAGCAAAAACTTTACACGGTGAATCTTCGCCATTTAAGGGATGGGGCGCAAGGCTAGAGTTTACACATAAAATTTCACACAGTAAAGTTACCAATTACACAGTAGAATTTGCACAGTAAAAATTTACATAGTAAGAATATTTCACAATCAAAATTTGTCAGTGAAATGAGGAAGGTGCAAGGCTAGAGTTTACTGAAAAAAATTTACACAGTAAAATTTTTACGGCAATGGTAAATACACAAAAATTTCGTCGGAGTAAGTAAATAAAGAAAAACCGTTCAATCCAATGAGATCCAACATAAATCGAAGTTAAATATTCTTTCATCTGGATTACCCAACACACAAGCAAATCTAAATCATAAATCCTAATGCATTCTACTTCTACAAAATAAAAGAGAGTATCATTGCCTGATCGCCCGCCTTAATGACGTCTGCGCACTCCGTGCCGCTTCCGCTCGCTAATCGTCGAGACTACACCGGTACCTCCCAGGCAACGCTAGGGGTACTCTGCTTCCCCCTTAGCCCCCCAAGCTGCAAAGGGGCCACACACTATCTAGATGGTACATCTAGCTCCCAACTCACCTCGCAAGGCCGAGCTACCACTCCTCTCCGAGCTGGGAAATCCCAACTCCCCACAAGTAAATCAGTCAAGTCACTAATCCAGCAACGTAATGTTATGCTAACAGTCGATCCCCTTCTTCCTCCTCCTTCCTCTCTTTTATAGAGTTTTAGAACTTCCAATCTTTCCCTAAATCTCATTTAATTTAAGTTTTAAATAAAAATCTTCTAAAATTTCTCCTTCGTACAAGTGTCATTCATCCCCCACATTCCTCCAACAATTATTTTCTTTAATTTATTAAATTGTCTTATTTCCCTCACCCACCTAGAGTTACTCCTAAATTTACTCCTAGGTGTCCCTAGATTCCCTTACAGGTTTTAAAGACTTTCCCTAAAATGAAGTTGTTAATTTAGTTCAATTTAGAAGGTTCTTAATTGCAGATTCTTTACTAAGTTGACCTCTCACTTTTTACCAAAAGTTCCCCTCTTTCCCTTTTTATGTTACCTCCATCCCCTAGTTTCCTAAATTTTATAATCCCCCTTTTTCCCCTTTTTATTAGAGCTAAAAACGGCAGTTGAAATTTAACCCCTTTTCCCTTTTATTATTAATTCAACATCTTTTAAAACTATCAAAAGTAAAAAAATAATTAATTTCTTCTTTATATATATATTTTTTATCCACCGATTTTATTTAATTTCTTACTCTCTTCATTTTGCCCCAAAATTTATGAAGACCAAATTATTACATAAGGGGTTTTTATTTTAAATTTTATTATTATAATTTTATATAGATATTTTCTCAAGGGTAGACAAAATCTTACCCCTAGCGAAGTTTTTTAGACTTAGGACTTAGATTCTGAACTGGGCGACATTTAATTAGGGGAGTTGTTTTAAAATTTATTAAGGTGTTGATTGTCTTAGGGCCATCTAGGTTTGTTCCTTTATCATCATCAATGCGACGTGTCCTTCAAGACGTACTACGTGCTCCAAGGGTACCACTCACCTCTTTTGTTTCTTTGCGCAACGTGCCCTTTAGGATGCACTACGTACTCCAAGGGTGACACTCGCCTCTTGACTGATTGGTAGACATCAATAAACCCTGGAGTCAACACTCCGCCAGGTGAACTTGTGGGAGACTAAGGGCTTCTAAGGAATAAGTCCCCTGCCTTATTGCGCGCCCCTTAGAATCATTGTGAGAGATTGTCGCAGTCTGCCCTCACGACATCGTGGGTCCCCTCAAACTAGGTAATCATTAACCTACAATTCGAGCCACAGCAGGAGTTCTAGTAGGTTGTGGCAGGGCTTTTGTCCACACCTCTCCCTCAACCTCTCTGGTAGTTGTGTGTGGCCCCTTTACTCCATATCTGAGTCTGGTCGGCAAGCTATCGTCAGCCTACATCATCAACAAATCATGTCCGAACATGTCCACATCATATCATCTAATCAAATGTATTAATATCACAGTAAATCAATCAAACCCCAATAGCACACTCCCTAACTCAATCCAGAGTCCAAGGGGTTCCTTCGATTCCTCTGCATCCTCAAGGTCCAAAACCCTTCATGTTAGCGTCAGAAGTCACTCCTGCATTGCTTGCAGGAGCAAAGCCCAACGCCCATCAGTTTTATGTCACGCTTTGTTTATAAAGGGTGATCAAATGGAGATAGTGGCTCGAGGAGGTATCACTCTAACTCAGGGACTGAGTCTGGTATGTAAAGAACAAAGGAGGTATAGAATCCTAACTTGAGCCAGTGGGTTGATTAAAAGATGAGAAGGTGGAAGACTTAGGAGAAGATGAACAAACAACTATGGGCAATAGGCTTGCGGCGGTTTGTAGGGGAAAAACTCCGAAAGAAGGATCCTCCTGTTCTCAGGGCTTCGAGAAACTGAATAAAGGACTTGACTGGATCCTCCAATTCCAAGTCATTCAGCATCAAATAAATCACAGGAACTGACTAGAGGCTCCGTAACTATTACAGTGATCCATTACAACATCGTCCTATAATAGCTACAGCTTGACTAGATCCTCCAATTCCGAGCTGCTCTAACACAGTGTAAACAAAGACATGAAAGGAGCTGGCATTCACAAGGCAAGAAGTCTCCAAAGTTCATACATAACCAGAACAACAATGCTTCATTAAAACTTTACAACCAGGGAGCTCTGCTCAACCATCGATAGATTCAAAAGAATGGCAGAAATGCCTACATATACTTGGAACAAAAACACGGGAAGCTAAATCGAGACATCGTATTGAAGACATTACGTCTTCACATTTACTGCGCATGCAGTCTCTGGACGCTCGTGGACTTTAGTCAGACGCAATCGTGTTCCCACGGACCTAAGAATGAAATGACCAGCTTACAGTCATCTCTGGATTTTCCATTTATGGTGGAAAAGATGTCCAACCACGATCAACTACTGCAATAACTGCTTCATTGGGCTCGGACAGGCCCAGGTTGATTCCGCACCTACAGGACATGGAGACCTTCGTGATGACTGGGAGACTTGGCACAAAGTGATGAACGGATGGTGACCAAGCAAGGAAAAAATGATAGGGCGAATACAAGTGGCAGAATCCATGGGTTTTAAAGTGTACGAGCCAGGTGGAGGAACACAGGGGCTGGAAAAACTGTGGTTGGCATGACTTGGGGAGAAGACGTGGCGGCGAGGGACAGATGGCGGATGTATGCGATGAGGCTTCAAGTTTTTCGAGAATTCAAGATTCGCGAGTTTGCAATGCGTGAACTCTTCGCCTCCGGGATCCCCGATATCCCGATCTACGATGAGCTCCTCCTCCTATGGGTTATCCCTCCCGACTATTCTATGGACCACACGACCACCTCTTTATGACTGGAGCTCAATCTCTGTTGGGGCTTCGGCGCTTTCGATGTCTCGATGCACAAGTCCTTGAGACTCGTGACAGCCTGCCACCTGTATTCTATTTGCTCCTTCGGTCCCACACACTAATCTGGCGATTGCCAAGACATCGCTTCTCGTGACCTCGCAACTCTACACACAAATATTTGCCGCTCAAACTCACGAACATATGAGTTTATGATGTGCTGATGCCACTTGGTGTTGCATCCCTACACGAATTGTCCTTCTGACACCTGTTCTCCACTACGATCCGTAGCTCCGTCGGGAAATCACGATTCCCGTTGTCATGTGCATGGGACTTTCAGTTCCCCGATCCCCGACTCTGCGGGATCGCTTGCCACGTACCTCAGCTGACAGATGGCTCTGATTCAGTCAGGAAATTGCGCATCGCGATTCACTCACGTAAGAACTCCCTGCCTCTAGAAACTCCGATCCTCCGATGAACTGAAATCCCGACTCTCTTTCTGATGTCTGATGCGTTTCCCGCCAAGTTCAACGGCTAGGATCCCATCGGTCTTTCGAGACTCGAAAGGTCTCGGATCTCTTATCCTTTGAAAACCTGATACCACAATTGTTACTAACATTAGGCTCCATGGGGGATAGAGTCATCCCTGTGATGCTCTAAGGACTCCTTCTACAGTTCCAGTCGCCTTTCTGTTGGGCTATGGAGTCTTTATTAGGCCACAAAAATAAAAATGGAAACGAACTAAGGAATAAAGAACAGTATTTACAAACAAAGAGTCATCTGAGACTCAAACGAAACATTTTTTTAGGAAATGCCCATTTACTGGGCCGCTGAAAACTTCTTCACCTTCCAGATCTCGCAACCTGTATGTGTTGTTTGAGAAAACCTCGGAGATTCTGAAAGGCCCAATCCACAGGGCTTCAAACTTGTTGTGTTTTCCCTTGTCTTGTTTAGGAGCATCCCATTTCAGTACCAGGTCTCCTATTTGGAATTGCTCCTTCTTGGCTTTCCTGTCGAAAACCTACTTGATCCTTTGTTGATGGTCCTGAATTCTGTTCACTGTCTGCTCCCTAGCCTGTTGGACCTCTACTAGCTGATGAATTCTTCTGATCATGTCATCAGGCTCCTCCTGATGGTCCTGGAGTAATTTCACTACAGGGATGGCTAGCTGAGAAGGGAAAACAACTTCAGCTCCGTAGACTAACTGGAAAGGGGAGAGACCTGTAGCTCTCTTTGTAGTCACTCGATCAGCCCATAGGGCAAATTTAAGCTTCGAGTTCCAAGCCCTTTGGTTGTCTTCCAACAACCTTTTGATGATTCTTATTAAACTTTTGTTGGAGGACTCTGCTAAACCATTTCCCTGTGGGTAATACAGGGTGGAGTGAATCAGCTTAATCCCGAACTGCTCACAGAAATTTGTCAATGGCTCAGACCCGAAAGCAGCTGCATTATCGATGACAATCTTATTTGGACAGTCGAACCTTGTGATGAGGTCCTCCAGGAATCCAATGATTACCTTGTGGGAAGCACTCCTGGTGGGAATAGCTTCAATCCACTTGGTAAAGAAATCTGTAGCAGTCAGGATCCACCTATGCTTCCCATTGGAGGGGGGGTGAATTTCTCCGATGAAATCTAGGCCCCACTGCTGGAAAGGCCTTGAAACCACCACTGGTTTTAATGGCAGAGACCTGAGCTACTGCTTTCCTGCGAATTTTTGACAATTGATGTAGGATATGACCCTTTTGCAGACATCATCGAACATGGTAGGCTAGTAGTATCCAGCCCTGAGGATTTTGTGGGCAGTGGCTCTCCAGAAATGGTGCCCTCCACACACGTCACTGTGAAATTCAAATACGATCTTCTTGGCCTCTGGTGGACTTATTCATTTTAGAAGAACCCCTAGGGGGTCTTTCCAATATAATATTTGATTGATTAGGTAGTATTTGACTGCTTTGAGCTTCAGAGCTCTTGCTTTGCTTCTTTGCAGGCTGTCTGGAGGTCGCAGCTCCTGCAAAAAGTATATGACATCCTTATACCAAGGACATTGATCCAATGGGGGCTCCCTTCGATGATCTATGTCAGACAGTCGATCATGTTGAATACTCGAGCATTCATTGATGAAACTTATCCCCAAATCTTGGCAATTTGCTTCAGCCAGCAGCTTGGCTAAACCTTGCCCTTTAATCAATTTGGTGGGCCTTATTTCCAGGTCGAACTCCAAAATTTTGGCTATCCATTTACTCCTTCTCCCGTCCACATCAGGATGAATAAGAATGTCTTTAACAGCGGCTGAGGGGACATAAGCAATGATCTTTGACTGTAGAATGTAGGTTCTAAAATCTTTGAGGGATTTTACTAGAGCATAAGCCTGCTTTTCCATGGCATCATACCTGACTTCGGCATCCCTTAATGCCCGGCTAAAATAAGCGATGGGTTGCTCTAGACCATGGTCATTTGTCTGTAGTAGAACAGCAGCCACTGTGTCAGGTGAGGCAAAGGAGAAAATAAGGAAATCCTTCGAGTAGTCAGGACTGATAAGCACAGGAGCTTCAGTCAGGGCTTTCTTGATTTGTTCAAAGGAATGTCGCGATTGAGGGGTCCACCTTACTTTATTCTCTTTCTTTAACATGGTTGTTATAATTTTTACCTCCTCAGCAAAGTTAGGCACAAACCTCCTTAGGAAATTAATTTTACCGAGGAAAGATTGGACCTCCTTTCTAGACCTCGGTATTGATAAGGCTTGTATCGCCTCAATTCTGTTGGGATCAATCCTGACTCCTTCTGCTGATACTATGTGGCCTAGTAACTTTCCCTCCTTCATGGCGAATAAAGATTTTTTGGGGTTTAATGAAATGCCAAACTTTCTGCATTTCAAGAAAAAATTTCTGAGGTGGCGACGGTGTTCTTCATCAGATTTTGAAAATACTGTGATGTCATCCAGATAGACGACCACGAATTTATCCTTTTCCCCAATGAAAGCTATGTCCATGGCACGCTGGAATGTCACCCCTGCATTCATAAGTCCAAATGGCATCTTGGCATACATGAATGTACCCCATGGAGTGGTGAATGTTGTCTTCTCCCTGTCCTCAGGAAGAATAGAGACCTGATTGTAGCCAGAGAAACCATCAATCATAGACATCCTGGAAGCTCCTGTCACCCTCTGCAGTATATGTTCCATCTTTGGCAAGGGGTAGTTATCCTTCCGTGAGCTTCTGTTCAGGTTCTTGAAGTCTACGCAGAGTCTGGTCTCTCCATTCTTTTTCCTTACTGGCACCAAATTTGCCACCCATTCTGAATATCTCATTGGAACGATGATCTGAGCTTGAAGTAGCTTCTTCACTTCTCTTTCCATAATGGGTAGCAGCATGGGATTGATCTGTCTCAGCTTTTGCCTGAATGGCTTTGCCTCCTCCTTTAATGGAATTTTATGCTCGATGACAGAGATGTCATAGTTTTTGAGGTCTTCATAGGTCCAGGCAATACATCAGCAAATTTCCTCAAAATTCCACTGTATTCAGACCTCTGTTCCTCTGTCAATCCTTTTGACAATTTGACATACTTGGGCTCACTCTCGATCCCAATGTTGCACTGAATAGTATCAGCGTCCTCCTCTGAGACCTTTCCTTTTACCGACACATTATTACTATCAAAAATCCTTTCCAAAGGAACCAATCCCCTAGGAATATGGTTTCTGGGCAGCTGTACAATGTCACGCCCTGCAATCTTATTCAGAAAATCATCCCCATCGAGCTCTTCCCCTGAGATGACATCTTGGTCTATATGCATTTCTGAAAATTCCTCAACAGTCTCCAAGAACCTCTTGACCTCAAGATCGTCCTCAAACACCTTCCAATGCTTAACATTGTTAGGTATGGAGGGCCTGTATTTTACTTCTATATCATATCTGAATTTGGGTGGCAGGGGTACTTTGAAATTGCTAGCCGATGCAGCCAAGGAATCTGCCAAGGTATTCTCCTCTCTTGGCATGAAATAAATATTAAATGATGAGAAGAAAATGTCAACAAGGTCCCAGACCTCATTCCTGTAACTCCTGAGTCGAGGATGCTTGGCTTGATAAGCATTCTTGACCTGTTGAACCACCAACTCTGCATCACCGAACACTACTACTTCCTGAATTCTCATTTCCCTCGCAGCTCTTAGTCCCAGAAAAAGAGCCTCATACTCTGCCACATTGTTGGTAGCTTCAAATTCTAATTTGTATGACAGAGATATGGTTTCCTGAGCAGGAAACACAAAAACTACTCCAGCTCCAGTGCCTTCTCGGGAACAGGCTCCGTAAAAAAACATTTTCCAGATTAGGGTGATGGAGAGAGGAACTTCAGGGGAAACAATGGGTTGTTTTCTGAGTCTAAGAGGCGGCTCTAGGGCATGGGTGAGCTGCAATAAACTGGAGCCTAAATTGGTGTCCAAGGAAAAGATGGGATGATTAGTGGGGTTAGCTTCATCATTGATTATATAGGCCAACTGGGCCTCCCTATATAGCCTTCTGTGTTCTCCTCCGAACACTGGGATAGTAGCATATGTGAAGTCCATCTGCAAGGTTCACCCCAGTCTTTTTATCCAAGATCTTGATAACAACATACCGAACTTGGGGGGGACATCAGCTACTACGATATCCATGACCACACTTTTCATAGGCAATTGAAACAAGGTTACAACCAGGTCTTTAATA
>JASDQU010209171.1:16715-27886 GCA_032191745.1 Picea mariana
AAAAAGATGACACATAACATGCATAACACATAATTATTTTATGACTGTGAGTAATAGTAATTTTTCATATTCATAAACAAAAAAATGAGACTTATCTTTTAACAAAAATTGGTCCAAGATATCAGTCATGTAAGAGAAAATTTCCATTGAACCACAACCATCTAGTGTATATACCACCACCAACCTAGGCTATGAGGCCACCATGGTGAAAAAACCAAGCAATAAGATTCTATATTTCTCATCCCAACCTTTATACTCACATTCTTACCTAACCTTCTCAACACAAAGAATTACATGAATCTGATTCATCCTACGATAGATAAGTGACTCTCTTCCACTACAACATGCAACATAAGGAATATATTCATGCATAACATTCAGGAATATCATCCAACCATTTTTTTTTTTTTTAAATAAAAAGCAGAACCTCTTATATTATAACATCAAAAAAGGGTTACAAGTGGCACGCAGGCGCCAACTGTCCTGCCTATGTAGGAAACCAGGACAGTTGTCCTGCCCATAGTAGCATTCACAGAAAAAGAGTTCGCTACACCACCCTGCCCGTAGGAAACCAGGGTATCCATTCAAAATTAACAACAGTCTTACTGAGCTAATGCTTACAGTTCTAATGCTAACCATGCTAACAGCTACAGAGCTACCTCTCTGGTAAACAACTACATAAAAATATTTGGAATACATGCAAGACAAAAGAAAACCTAATCCCCGGAGTGTGCGTGAGCGTCCTTCGCTTCTCCACTGCTAGCTGGAATGGTGAATGGCTGAAAGCAGGCTGGGCATTGTTGCCGCGAAGTGGTTCTGGAGTATGTCGTGTAGAGCATGTCCAGGCACTGGCTGACACAGACTGCTCTGAAGAGTTGGTCATCAACCAAGTTTCGAATCTCGAAAATCAACTGAAAATGCTCCGGGTGTAGGAGGGGTGGCGAGGGCGGTGTCTGCGGCTCGTTCTTTTTTTCCGTGTGTCCCAACACCTGCATGTCTGTCTTCAATTCAATGGGACTATTCTATGGCTCCTCCTCTACCACGCAGGTGTCCTTCTCGCCACTTTGCGTTGCGCAAGGATCTGGACCTCCAGTGAAGCGGGGCAGAGCTTCTGCTGCAACGAAGCAAGTCGAGGGATCCCAATTGTTGAGTACAGTAAACATTTTTCTCTCTGAGAAGTCTGAAGGGAGTTCCAAGTCTAGGTCTTCTTCCACGAGTGTTCTGGGGGGAAAACCTGCTGCTATGTTCACCCAACGTCGTCTCTGCCTAACCGCTCTCACTGCTCGCTGAAAGTTCCTATGTCATTTTCTTCTAGAGCCTGCAGCGTACCAGCCCACTCCCCTACGTGGCTTCCCTCTCATCCTCGACATAGCATAAGCAAGGAGCAAAGATAGAACTCCAACAATACTGCAACTACACCACTGCACTACAAGCTTCGAACTCACCCGACTATTTTTGTCAATGCTGCTAGAGGGACAAATTATAATGGCTGCCATTAAAGCCAGGAGCTTAGTGCTCTGTCTTCTCATGCGAAGCCCCATCAAAGAACGGAGGCTGACGGAGGTAGTTCCATTCATAAATGGCTATGTGTGTGGTGAGAGCCATTATAAATGGCCTCTCCCATGCCGCCTCCACGTGGTCCCTCTTGCCCGTGTGTCACCCCATCCGGGGCATATCATCCAACCATTTTAAACATAGCATGCATAACAAATAATTTTTTAATATAGTTATGCGATATTGATATCTATTAATATGGTAATATTAATATTAATATCGCAACCTAAAATAATTTAATTTTTTTTTTGAAATAAATATTTTTCGTATCACTTTCGACGACAATAATATACCTGCGACGAATTTGCTATATAAATTTTTTTTTGTCGTCTCAAGTGCGATGACAAAAAAAGATGTTGCGATGCATTTGCTATATCAACAAAAAAAATGTAGTTGTCTCAAGTGCGACGACAACAAAAGTTGTTGTGACAAATTTGCTATATAAAAAAAAAATTTCGTCTCAAGTGAGACGACAATAAAAGTTGTTGCGACGCATTTGCTATATAAACAAAGAAATGTGGTCGTCTCAAGTGTGACGACAAAAAAAGTTGTTGCGACACATTTTCTATATAAACAAAGAAATGTGGTTGTCTCAAGTGTGACGACAACAAAATTTGTTGCGACGCATTTTCTATATAAACAAAGAAATATGGTCGTCTCAAGTGCGATGACTACAAAAGTTGTTGTAACACATTTGCTATATAAACAAAGAAATGTGGTCATCTCAAGTGCGATGAGAAAAAAAGTTATTGCGATGCATTTGCTATATAAACAAAGAAATGTGGTTGTCTCAAGTGCGACGTTTACAAAAGTTGTTGTGACGA
The DNA here is from genome assembly GCA_032191745.1 of Picea mariana. NCBI lineage: Eukaryota > Viridiplantae > Streptophyta > Pinopsida > Pinales > Pinaceae > Picea > Picea mariana. The sequence continues at coordinate 19,094 of JASDQU010209171.1, forward strand.
ATTTGCTATATAGACAAAAACAATTGTCGTCGCAATTGAGAAAAATTGTTGGTTTCACTTATTTTGCCTATTCATATTGGCGATGATATTTTTTTTTTGTCGCAATTGTGAGAAGTTCCCTATGGTCGTTGCGCTTGCGACGTTAATTCAAGTTCGTTGAAAATGCCACGTGCTATAAAATGACGTTTCAGAGACTCAATATTCGTCGCAATATCAACGACATAACGTCGCAATAGCGTCGAAATAGCCATTTCAAAATGAGACAAATTTGCTAGTGTGAGAATGATATCTAAGATCCTTAGCACTGTTTGACACCTGCAATGCAATGGACAATGAGACAAAGAAATACTACTCTACTCTATAATATTAGTCCAATCAAATACATCTATAAGACAAACATATGTAAAGAGACATAGGTTAGAAGGAAATAGGCCAAGAAATATATTAATGAGAACTCTTAAAGAAATGATTACAGACTGTATATGCAGTTGCAATAGCTTCCCCAAGTCCTCCTCATCTAGCCCTTGCACAATCTCCCAAAATCATAGGTTTGATATCCCAAATCTCCACTATCATGAGATCATAAGTTTGGTATCTCTAAACTCCTCTATATCTCTCTTATCCATGGAAATACCTCATTATATAGGATTTGGAGGCTTAACCACCATGGAGAGGATCACTCATTAGATCCACTAAAAAGGGATTTGAAAGATATTTAGGGAGAAAATATATCTTAAGGATTTTGGGGAGGAAATATCTCTCAAGGATTTGAAGGAGGAAATATTTCAAACATCCATGAGATCCTCCACCTTCTCTAAAAAATAGGAAACCAAATGTGAGGTGGATTCTCACACATAATTAATTTATTTTTCATGAATATTAATAATAATTCATGTGCACTTGGTATTTTGGCCTTCATGTAATAAATCCCTCCTCCACATTGACTAGGGATTGTGACATAGGTTATTCCATGGTCTGAAGGTGTATGAGACACTTATATGACACTTACGACACTTAGGGCGAGGTACCTAGATGTGCAAATTTCATGTGTAACAGAATTCCCCCTAAAGTGTGAGGTCAGAAGAGAGAATGATGGTCGAAACAGTTTACAAATATTTAATGCAAGGGTGTTGATTTGGAGAACCTGGAAGAAGCTACAAACAACCATCAAACAATATTAAAAAATATTCCATTTGCAGGCATACCTATGCTCAGAATACGAGATGACTCAAAGCATGGTTGCCGACCAATACACATGAAAAATATTAATTAAGGATATGGGCACCAAAGATACAATGTGGATCCATACCTCCATGACATGCACTGATTGTAGCCACAAGAAATACACAGTGTATCTATGAAATAATAAAACATAGCCACAGACCAATACAATGTGGATCTATGTGACAATATCTACATCAACATGCTCAAATGATCTCCTTCACAACCTAGGAAAAGCAGATAACATAGTGAATGCTCAACCCAGGGTCTTCATCCCAATCCCGATGTGGTACGAATCTATCCATGTGAATATATGTTTTGATGTCGAACATGGTAGAAACCACTTGATTACCAGTCATTGAGGTAAACTGTTAACAAGTGCGAGGGAAATCACCAATGGTGTAAACCTACTTTCGAAAGCGAGGAGCCTTTCCATTGAGGCATGCAGGTCCCAAGGTACTAATTGGTTTCTAAGTCTAATTCTTGGATGATGTGTTGAAGTTGACAGAAAAAGACTCGTCAAAGGAGGGCCTTGATGTATCCCTCATCATCGACATGAAACTGACACAGGAAAGTGATGTAAGATGGTGAATCAAATGAGTATGGACTGACATGGGAAATGGAAACTGGTAATACTACAGATAGATGGTTTGAAGTGAAACTTCCCTTAAACATGATGAGGCAAGGCAACTGAATTGGAAGCATTGACTCGACAAGTATCAAAATGTAATGTGACGACAATAAGAGCACTCTTCGACTTGATGAAAAAGTATGGTGAAACATGGAATTGGTATCACTCGAAGACAAATGGATTATCTAGCTATAAGATGAGACAAAAACAAGTGCCATGGTCAAGGGCAACAAAATATGCCATAAAGGATTCTAAAAAAACTTGACCCACCTCCTTCAATTTTTCCCCACCCAGATAGATGAATAACTCTTTTTAATTTAACGAGCTCGAGGAGGGTAACACATTCTTGATATAACTCACCTTCGGTAAAATCCTCTTCCTTTGTTTAACGAACTGGAAGAAGTAAGGGTTCGTCCCCATACGGGCCCTTCCATGTGTAGTTTAGCGAGTCCAGAGAAGGAAAACTCGGTGGTTTTTCATGTTTAGAGAGTCTGAAAAGAACTTAAAGGTGACTCCAGGGTTGTCCTTTTTCTTAATTTTAGTATTGCAAGGCCGAAAAAGGGATAAAATACCACTCAAAATACGCTCTTTAAAACCTTTTAACGAGTGTGAAAGGAAGAAATATCACTTGAAAATCTTTTCATGTTTAGAGAGTTTGAAAAGAGATTAAAGGAGACTCCAGGGAGTTTTTTTTTTCGTATAACCTTTACGAGTCCAAAAAAGTGACAAAAGTATAGTCGGTTACATTCTCATGTATTTACAAGAACGAGAAAAAACAAAGACTAATCTTGGTAACTTATTCTCATGTATTTACGAGCAAGAGAAAGAACAAAGACTAAGCTCATTCTAGAAAAAGACTACTATGTTACAATGGGGATGACCTTCGAACAAGGATCACTCCTAGAAGGGTGTCTCTCTGGTGGTAGTTTTCCCCCAAATTATTTGGAAAAAGTGGGAAGTTTTTCTTCAGCATGATGTATAGAGGCTGGAGATATGCCCCCCACCGTCATTTCCTCCGACGAATCTTCTTCTTTCCTCAATTAGTTTTCTAGTTACTAAGGGAAACATTTTTACTAGGCGGAGGAAAAGAAGGTTCAAGTACTTGATATAGAGTGAGAATCGATTGTAACAGAGGGGGTCTGTTTCATTTTTTAATGAGCTTGACATAGATAATGAACTATGCTCGTCAAGACCAGGTACTACCAACAGAGGAGAGGAATCGAAGGATTGTTGTGCCTAATTCAAAATCATGTTTAAGGTGGAAACCTACGCAGTGGGAGGAGAAGGCAAAGGAAAAACCCCCATGAGTGAGGAATCCTTGAGAAGACCTACACCTACACTCTCAAAATTATTTTGTCCTAGAAAAGGGACATTATTTGTTGTGACATTGTTGAGATATAGAGTTGTATACTCAAGTTGGTCAATGGTGATAATGTTTCCTTGATGGGGAAATCATAAGATACGAAACATTAAAGATGTGAAAGCAGTCATTGCATAGAACCAACTATTACCAAGTAACAAATTTTAATCCATGGGTGCATCGACTACTTCGATATCAACCAAAACAGTATTACCCTTCAAAGTCACAATGAAAGATTTCAAGAGTCCGTGAGGTTGGAAACCATGTCCATCAAACACTTTCAGGGTGTTTGGGGACAAAATAAGGGCAGGAGAACCAAGGGCTCTCCAACAAGGAAAAGAGATGACATAAGTAGAGACTCCCTCATCCAAGACAGTATGATGGATGGTGTGTTCACTAATAAAAACTTGAATTTGGAGTTATAAGTGATGGGAGACTCTATCCTTAAATTAATCCAGATAAACATAATCAGGTTCGACTCCTCAGGATCCAATGCTCCAATGGTTGACAATAGAGTTCTACGTTGATTTGGACAGTGTTGTAGAACTTCGAGGGTTGACATAGCACAAGGCGCTTGCACCAAATCTTCAACTATGTTTTATTTTTTGGTAGTGCGGGCATTTGTATTAAATACCTCTTTTCAAATTATTCTCTTGGGCAGGAGAAACACTATGTCAAAAATTGGATTCTCAATCTGAAGAGGATTGGAATATGGAGGAGGAGTAGAGTTAGAAGGTTGGTCGACAGCCTTCCCGTTAGTCTTATCACCTGAAGGAGTGTCATAGGTATTCATACGAGTTGTGACATTAAACGTCTTAAACATGTAAACCTCGGAGGGCTTTTGGAAGCATCCCCATGGTGGGAATGACCTGGGTCTCCTCCTTGCGGAGGGAGAAGGAGTTGTGAAGCCGAGTGTTGTTGTTGAACTGGTTGGGAGGTACCCTTCAAATATTTAGCGATGACCTCACGATGAGGGAAGTCTTTCGTGTAGTGGTCTTCCTCACAAATCATATAAGGAAATTTAGGTTTCCATGTCGGTTGAGTATCAACACACTTAGGATTATCTTGCTCGTTAGAAGATTCCTTGGATTTTCCCTTTTTCTTCTTACCTCTTGGTTGTTGAGATGAAGAGGATTGGACCGCATTCACCTCAAAGGTTTGAGTATGAGGGGAAGTATTTGTAGTGTTTGGAATGGAATTAGATTCCATATCAGGTCTTGACAGATCATTTGATGGACAAGGAGCATTAGGGATTAGATCATAAAGTGTGTCAGACTAGGACTAAGCCAAATACAAATATTCTGCATGGCCAATAGCCTTCTTCTCAGTAACTATGTTTCCCATAGCAACATCGCGGGTGATGGGAGGCAAGAGAAACTTTGTAAACCAATCTGTGAGGATTTGATCCAAAATTGGAGCTTTAATCAGTCATCTTCTTCATCTCCACTCATGAATATGATCAGAGATGTGGGTGGAAGAGGATTGTCAGAGAGAGGTCAAAATTTATGTACCGGTCTTGTACCGTATAGGAAACTAAAAATGTGTCGGGAAATCCATTTCAAGAGATTTAAAGTTGACAAAAGAGTTACAAGGTAGTTCAATGTACCATTTTGTTGCTGCACCTATAAGTGTTCTATGAAAAAATCTAAGACGAATGGAATCATCCATAAAAGAGTTGGAAGAAAACCATAAATGGAAAGTCATAACATGATTGTTAGGGTCTTCCCTAGGTTTTCCATCGAATTTTGGAATGTCGAACGGTAATTTGGTAGGGATGGCAGGCCAAAACGGGGCATGAAGGATTGGATCGTTTGTTAAACGAGATAGGTTTGGCAGATTTAACGTAGCAAAGAATGGTAGTTGTCGATTAGGTTGTTGATAATGGTGATAACTATACTGTGTAGGAACACCAGTAGGACCGTATCCAGGTTGTGTTGAGGTAACAAAACTAGATGGTCCTCCCATCTAAGGTGGTTTTCCAAGTTGTCCACCTATGTAAGGTAGTTGAACATGTGTAACTCCTACGTACTTCGGTTGACTTGTTGGTCCCCCTATGTATGGCGGTGGAAGGGACTGTTGCGTTTGAATAGTGGAGTTTACGTATTGATAGGGCATAGTTCCTTGCAGAGGAATGCCCGTTAGATTGGGTTGAGTCCACAAAGGATTTGCAACTCTTGGATATGGATGCCCAGGATATAGACCAATGGTAGTAGGGATAGAAGGACTTGTAGGAGTGCTTTTCCCCCTTGCTGGTTGATGTTGCAACCATGTAGGTTTCCCCCCAGTAAAAAATTTCCCTATAGATGAAGGTTGTCCTCCCATTGAATATTGACCTCCAATGTAGGGAGTACTAATCTGTGATGTGTGAGATGGAGGTTGAGTAGCTTGTGTAACTGGGGTTGTGTGAATGACTTGATTGTTGGCCATTTGACCTATGGGATGACCAAGTAAATCTCTTGGCATGTGCATGTGTGGAAAAAATGAAGTAAGAATAGTATGTAACTTGGGCTCAGGAGGAGATCAATGTGCAAGTGGTTGAGTCAGGGACACCTGAGTCACTAATTTTTTCAGTAAAAAATAAGCACCAGCAGTATCAAATACAAGAGTTGTGGAAAGAGATGAATTCCCAAGTCCTTCAAAAATTGGTAGGTTCATGCCAAAAGATGATGTAATGGTTGAACCAGGCGGTAAGTGATAAGAAGAATAAGAATCAACATATCTCGTGGATGGTGGATCAAAGAGTGGTTTGCCAAGTGGATCAGTAAACAAAGGATTCACAAAAGATGTCAAGCTTTCTACGAAGGTTGGGATCGGTTCTTCAATGTGATGGCCACTTCTAGGAGAGATGCTCCTAGTTTCAGAAGTGTGATCTACGATCACTGCTTTGTAAGAAAGATTATGTTGTGGTTCCTAAGTGTCAGGTTCCATACCTTGTATACTGTGAAAATTATAATCCTAAGGCCAACTATGCAAAACAAGAAACACACTCCTATGAAAACTAAAAGCAATCAACCAAGCAACAATAGATTTTAAGGATCTTCCAAAGACAGGATATCAAGCCGCCAACGAAGAAGTGAGAAGAAGTTACCCCAACCTCCACATAACATCCCTTCTTGGTGAAATCAACCCTTTCTTTCAAAGGATCACCCTCCAAGGGTATTAATAATGTGATATGACGTCTGTCCCAGGTACTGTGGGAATCCCCCCACAGTCACCTTTGTAGATACCTAGGAAAGGCCACTAATGTTACCAACTCGCAGTCAGCCTCCGGGGGGGTACATTCGACAGTGGGGACCGAACTTATGGGCAGGATATCAAAGCTTGAAGCACTTCAAGAGAAATGAATACAAGTGTAATGGTAGGACTCCAGAGGAACTCGAACGAATTCTGAGTTCACGAAGCACCAAGACCAAATGAAACCAGTGGTTTCTCAAGAATAGCCCCCAATATACGATCTTTCTACTATGATTGGTTAAGCTTTGGAGGGGTAATCTTCGCTACTCTTCCATACACGACCTCATTTTTAGCCCCTCTATGAGAGGGGGTTCCAGGCTATGCTTATATGAAAGTTGGATTTAAATTCTCTTTAATGTTCTATAGTCTCTTTAGTAGTCTTGGACAATTTACTCACTTCACCTAGTCCAAATACTCTAATCCTAAGCTATTGTTGGTGTGCTAAAAACAAAATATTCGAATTGATTTTATTAGCGTGTGGTTGATTTTAATGGATTTTAACTCAAAGGCTTCACGGAGATGAAACTAATGATTTGTAAAGACTCGAATCCAAAAGAATGCAAAAGAATGATATGTAGTTCTTTCTTTCAATGAATTCTATGTACGGGAAGGATAATAGTTATATTCTTCTTAATCACAAGAAAACACTCAAAACAATGCAACTTTCAATTATGATATTAATGTGATGCCACACTATCAAGAAAATGTTTCCGAAAACTGAAATGCATATGAAAAACTAGCTATTTTCCCAATCATAAACCAAAGAAAACTTCCTAATGAATGAAAAAATTCTTTGTTTGATTAACTATGCAAGGAGATATGCAAGATTTTTTCTTTTGTACTTTCAGATGAAAGAGATCTAAGTTGGAGACAAAGAACTACGAAGCAAAAACAGTCAAACAAAGTACACTCAAAGTGGTGAGGTATAAAAGAAAAAAAGTATAAACTTGTTCTAACAAGAACTCAATCAAGTATTCAACAACTAACAAACATTCAAGTAGTACAATAAAATGCAAAGAAGAATCCAATAAAAGATAGGGAGAAAGAGAAAATACTCAAATTGTCCCAACAAAACAAGCAGCTAGAAAGGGAAATTTCACAACTCTGAAAAAGTTTCAAGCCCAAATCAAGACAATAGGAAGTGATAAGTATCAAACATCAACTCAAATATCAACCCAAACAACTTCACAAACCAAAGTGCAAACCCTGGAAAGGACCTCTGCAAAATAGGCTGCAAAAATTTGAGCAAAAAAAGCAAGAAAACCTCAAAAAAGGAGATCAATACTCCCTAAATCAAGGTCACAGAGCACTATAGAGCTATGTAAATCACTGCAGAGGATTTTTTTATCAGAGATCAATGCTCTGATATGGCCTACAGGGAAGCACTACCCTTCCCAGAAACTCAAAACATAGCCAAAAATGTAGAAAAACTCACCCAAAATTCACAAAAATTGGTGAAAATTCTAGTGAAGATGAGAGAAAGGTAATGGATCATGAAAAAATAGTAAAATTGATATAAAAGGTGGGAAAAGGGCAGGGACAATCCAAGGAAATAAAAATCGATTTCGGTCCCTAGTGGAGTCGCTAATTTCTGTTGTAGGAAAACCCCCCTGCGGACAGGTGAATATCCTCTTGGATTCTAGACCCCTATACCAAGACAGAAAACATGTTAAAATTGGACACTAACATTCCTTTGAATGTAAATAACTAATCATAAAGAGAAGGAGAAGGAAGAAAGTGTGATGCACCTTATTCCGATGTTTGTCCTTGCTACTTCAATTTGAGCTTGATCTCTGGGCTCCTTAGCACTCTTTGACACCTAGAATGCAATGGAAAACGAGACAAAGAACTCCTACTCTACTCTATAAAATTAGTCCAATCAAATACATCTATAAGACAAACATAAGTAAAGAGACATAGGTTATAAGGAAATAGGCCAAGAAATATATTAATGATAACTCTTAAGGAAATTCTTACAAACTGTAGAAGCAGTTGCAGTAGATTCCCCAAGTCCTCCTCATCCAACCCTTGCACAAAGTTCCCAAAATCATAGGTTTGATATCCCAAATCTCCATTATCATGAGATCATAAGTTTTGTTATCTCTAAACTCCTCTATATCTCTCTTCTCCATGGAAATACCTCATTATATAGGATTTGGAGGCTTAATAACCATGGAGAGGATCACTCATCAGATCCACTAAAAAGGGATCTAATATTTATCGAGAAAATATCTCTTAAGGATTCGGGGAGGAAATATCTCTAAAGGATTTTAAGGAGGAAATATTTCAACCATCCATGAGATCCTCCACCTTCCCTAAAAAATAGGAAACCAAATGTGAGGTGGAT
>JASDQU010209172.1:28356-52396 GCA_032191745.1 Picea mariana
CAGGGTGGCAGGGTGGTGCAAGGGAGAACAAGTGTTCTCTGTTATACAGGTTGGTGCTGGAACATATAGAGAGTTGGTGCTTCCTTCTAGTGGGTGCTAGAGAAACTAGAGAGTTGGTGCTCTCAAACAAGTTGCAGCTTGTAAAACAAAGGTAGCAGCCTCACATTGAGTTGGTGCTCAATTAAAGATGATGTACAGAACTTAAAAGACTGCCTATCATTTTGAGGAAGAAGAGGTTTTCTCCCTTTATGGGTTTCCTCATGAAAATCTGTCTCTGTGTATACCTTATGTGTGATTGATGCTTTTTACTTTTACTGTCCATATGATGTATAATGATGATGATCACTTGAAGAAAGTTTAAGAATGTTTTAATAGACTTAAAATTGTTTAAGCTCAAATACAACTGATTCACCCCCCCCTCTCAGTTGTATCAGTAATTTCAACACANACATCTTACCATTACCAAATACGTAGGTAGTTCATTTTATGTTTGGAGGATTGACAAAATTATGTTTCGGTGAAGGTTCTACACTATTTCAGTAGTTGTAGATAACAATGAACTGTCTAAATAAACACACGACTGCAGTACCTTATACATGAGGGTTACTGAAATTAGATAAAAGAGGAACTTACATGAGCATGGATCATGTACACACATCTATACGTGTCACCAGATATATGTGCAGTGAGAACATGGACGTTATGCTTATCTGGAAAGACAATCTGTTCATAGTTTCCTTTGTCCTTTAGGTTTTTGATGTCTGTGAATCTATTTGTAAACTCAAAACAATAATGATAAATAATAAGGAAAGGTACATTTCAAATTATCGATAAAATTTTCATTCTAAATTTAACGCATGATTAAAATATTCTAAATTAAATAATTGATTAAAAGATTCTAAATTAAATAATTTAAATGAAGAAAAAATATTTATTAGAATAAAACCCCATATTCTTCCCTTAAAGTACTTTGCTTATTAATATTTATTGTTACTTATTAATATTAATATGGTGTACTTTTCTTATTAATATTAATATGGTGTACTTCGCTTATTGGTACTTTGCTTATTAATACTTATTGTTACTTCGATTATTAATATTTATTGTTACTTATTTCAAGCCAACAAGTGCTTCCATTTTGATGAAAATATTTGCAATGCATGGCTACTATTGCTGCTTATTTAGAATGAAAAAATATATACAGGAGAAAATTATTGTGGTGTTCTCCAATCTCACAAATTTAAGGTCTTTGCTAAGGCAACATTTAGGTTGAGATGCAAAAATAAAGCAGAAGACAAGTACTTAGGTTCAAAATAAAGCATAAGACAATTAAAACATCTACCACCAAGCATAGATAACCAACTTGTTCCTTGAAAGTTCAGGTGCCGAGATCTTAGGAAGGTCTATTGCTCGCAAATTCTGTAGGCTCATTCCTATGCACTAAAAGCTCAAGCTCCCTGACCTCATTCCTAGGCCACTGTTGACCACTGGAAATTAGTGAAAACAAGGTGAAATGGTGGCAACAGTACCTTAGACATGTTGTGATTTGCAAATCTCAAAGCTGTGTTGATTAATACTTAGTGAATATTTTTATTTTCTACATTGAAATTGTGTTATAATGATTTAAATATTGAGATTGTGTGATAATGATTTAAATATCCAGTTAGTAGTTTTACAATTTTATATGGAGATTGTATTATTTGTATCGGATGGATTTTCATATTTTATTTTCTTGTTATTGGAAACATAATATATAACTAAATAATTATTACATGGTGAAATTGAAATCAATTCTGTGGTGCAATGTTTTTAATAAATTCTGATAAATGTTAAAACAGATTTTTATGTGGTTATTCTTTGTTGAAATATAATAAAAAAGTAGAAGATTATTACATGGTGAAATTGACACCAATCTTGTGGTGCAATGTTTACTAAATTCTTATAAATGTTAGAATAGGTTTTTACTATATTATTTTGGAACAGTTGTTTATAGTCTATGTACAATTATGGTTTATAACATTTTTTATTTAAAATTTATTTATTTTTATTGAGAAATTATGATTTCAAATAAAATTTATATTTGGGTTAATTAAACATTTAGCTCACACGCGCGCGCGCACACACACACACACGTGTGTGTGTGTGTGAGAGAGAGAGAGTTAGCTCACATATAATATATGTGAGGCCCTATCCATGTACAAGGACAAGCCTGAACTTGGGCCAGTCCCTCTACATGGATAGTGCCATATTCGACCATGTCTCTTAGCTTAGTAGAGGCTATATGTTACACTATGACCATCACAGACTAATGCATGGTTATGATAAAGGTATTTACATATTAATGGTAATCATTCTAATCAGTTGTTTGTTTATCTGATAGTTACGATCATACCTGTTATATTGAGTTCATATTAGTAAGGGATATGTTCTCCTGTTCAACTTAACCAATATCTTACCTATGATATGATTAAGCTTCACATTTTATGTCCTTATTGAAACCCATAGCTATTTGTGTTTTATCTAAATAAGTCGTACACACCATATATGTAGTTTCCCTAATAAAGGTAATATAACTTAAACCAATACTAATACTGATAATAATCAAAGCATGTAATCTATTGTAATAACAACTTGATCTCAAATCATATGAAACACACCATCTATAGCTCTATTCTCTTTTGTTGTAATTCAATATACGAGTTGTAGCGTGACTTATAATTCTATGTTAGTATTATTTCCATTGACCTTTATTCTAGTGAACACAGTAACATATAGCACAAAATATGAGTCAATTTGGTAGGTATAGGTGATAGACATGAACTAATCTCATTACAGGTAACATGAACACACTGCTTATATGGTATAGATACTAGTAATACTAGACCCGAGGAGTTGTCTGAGATTTACCGGTGAATATGGTAACATATGAACAAGGGCAATCAATATGCATACTTTGATATAGGGTGGTAGAGATAATAGCCATAGTGTTCCATGAAGATCATATAGAGATTAGTAGCCTATACCTTAGACTCAGACTCTACACTCTTAACTATATCGTAATATTGACATAGCTTATACGGGTAAGATATGAAGTTGATTACATTGCTTTAGATCTCTCTTAATTAGAGTAAGTAAAGCCCATCTGTATTGGATAAGAGTATACCCTTTGTAAGACCCTTGTTAATGATGCTACTAGTATAGTTATAGTGTTGCTTATAGTAATAGTTCTATTTACACTATTCAATATGAGTAATAAGGATAATGAATCCCATAATATATGATAGTTATAACTTGTGGAATTGATATAGAAGGGCATTAGTCACTATGCTCATATAACTAGTGTAATGTCCCCAAGGCCGAGCCCAGTTGTAAATCTTGTTTACAAAATGAGTTGTAAAAATGTTTTATAGGCTGGTGAGCCAAGTTTATATAAGCTGGTGGGATTATGTGATTGTTAGGCCGGAGAGCCTGAGTGTTGAAGGCCAAGAGCCTTATGTTGTACATGTATCTATGCAAAACATTAATACAAATATAAACACCTCCGCGTGCAGGCCGACACAATGAATGAGTGATGGGGGACTAAGCTTCCACAGAGTGGGCAATGGATTAGGGGCCAGAAGGTGGGAAAGGGGGTTAAGTGTGGAGCCTAAGGGCTTAAGTCTAGGGAATAATATTTTAATATTATTCCAAAAAGATAGGTGAATAATATGTTTTTATCCTAAGTCCTTTTGGAATGACACGTGACTTCCAAATGGTGGGAGGAACGCACGCTGATGGAAGCATGCAACTTCATGGGTGACAAGTGTCAACCCAAGCCCATGAAAATAAAACGGCTGAGATGAGCCGTGGTGGGGGTTCCTGCTCCATTCTACCCAACCATCTGAGCTTGAACTGGTCTGACCCCTGCAAGATACCTCGTGCATCTTCTGAACCGTACATCCCCTAAACTAGAAGCGTGTGTTGATTTCAGGAAAAAGTTTATGTTTGTTCTGGAAAGCCGGTACACCCCTTCTTTGTTCTAAACCATGGAGTCTGAATCGACCCCTGCATGGAAAAATCATCACACTTCCCTAAGAATCTAGAGTGTGAGTCTATCCCGTGTTGCCAGATTGAGAAAATGGAAGTGTCCCATCCCTGCTAATCCTGGTTATGCTGTTGCACTTGTCTGTAGTTTCCCTGGGGTGTTCATGTCTAGATTCCATTGATTGTGGTGGACATGTAGTGTTTGATCCTTTGTGGCTTGTTGGCCAGTTTGTACAACACTCTCTCTAGGTGAGAGAGGTGTTTGAAGTTGGAAGAACAAGTTGTTGGGCCTGTAAGCGACTCTCTCCAGGTGAGAGAGTGCACAGAGGAAGGATAGAACTCCTAGAAGGAACCCTGTAGCTGCCATAGAGCTCAGAGAATTCTGGTCCGGTCTGTTGCTGAAACCCAAAGCAAGGGAGGTTAGAAGCCGAAGGACTATCTAGGTGACAGAGAAGGTGTATACTCCTGGGGTGTAGTAGGTATGTGGGGAAGGAGAGTCTGTGAGTAGTGAGTATTAGTGGTTCCTGGAAGAGAATTCCTTCCTTGTGACTGTGTGTTTACCCTGTAACCTTAGCCTAGCCTAGGATTCCTTGCCTTGAGGGTGGAGCTTAGTCCCAGCTCAGGGGTGACCCACTGCTGAGCTTGATGAGTAGTGTTGTCTAAGGCTGGGAGGTTCATGGAAGGCCTACACCTGGTTGGTGGAATTACCACCATTTCAAGATAAGTACCAGATGATGTTTTAATTACTTTTTGCATGTCTGAGTATTTATATTTATCATGTATTTTGTTGTGCATATGAATTAATGTTAAATCCATTGATTATTTATAATAGCAGTAATTCTTATGGTTACTCTGAGTTTAAATGTGTTTCATTTGCTTAAATGCATGTCTTATATATAGAATTAAGTATGAGATTTTTATTCCGCGAAGTAGCGCCTTTCCCAGCCCGGAATGGGGGCGTTACAACTAGGATCGATAGTAATACAATACGACCATGACTGTGCTTATATTACGTAAATATGATAGGTCTCTGCTTCTTTTAGCTTATGAGATTTAACTATCCTATGCCTAATCTGATTCCATTGTAATTCCCCAACTCATTCTTATTACTTGGAGCTACGCTGGGCATCACTCCTAGTTATAGTGTACATACTAGTGAGCATACAGTAATCATAGACTACTTGAATCATAGGAGAATTACCATTAGTTAATACAGATTCATATTACATATATAGGGAATGATATACATCTTATCATACCTGTTATTACTAATATATCATGACATATACTGTATCTAAGCTGGGCATGACTCTTAGTTATAGTGTACATACTAGTGAACACACAATAATCATAGAATACCTGAATCATAGAAGCATTACCATTAGTTAATATATATCCATTTTACATATATAGGAAATGGTATACATCTTATCATACATGTTACTACTAATATATCATGACATATACCGTATCTAATATTTTAGTAATAGATGCGATTATAGTGCCATCTTTAAGCCGAGTTACAATACCATGTATTCTCCCTATAAGTGTATGTTTCCGATTAATTACAACATAGTGATTAGTGTATTAGCTAGTCTAACAAACTCAATATCATAGAAACAATAGGGACACAATAAGTGTACATAAACATGAATCAAACTTGTTGTAATCATACCAGCTAACTATATAGGGTTGAACATGATGACGTAATGAGATAATATGATATGAGACCACACCAACCCCTCTATGAGACCTCATACATTAGCTTTGGTGATCTAATACCCTTTGTATTTACACTAATATGGCACAGATACTAGTTACAGATTGCATGGTATTATCTCCGCCTTATTTTCTCCATACTATGCGAAGCTTTGCTATATGAGCATACCATAGATATGGGAATATAAGGAAATGAACAGTGCAGATATGAGGAAAATCAAAGAGATCAACAAGGATTAGAGATATGATTTTTTTTGTGACAAGGGTGAATCTTGTTTCCATAACTATTACCATTGAATAGTATTAACTATGCATAATACTAGTATTCCTTAAAGGGTAATACTAGTATGCATGATACTAGTATTACTTCTATATTAGTGTTGATCAAATTTGACTGGAATCATAGTATTGAAAGTGAACACATGTGATGTATGTGAATAGCTTAGTTAGAGCCTATGTTGTTGAGATAACACGTTTAATTGTATTGATACAACTAAGTAATATCCATAATATATGGATTCATATTGATTATACCCATAGAGCTAGTATGATAGGCAACATGATATCAGCTTGTTGAACCTTAAGCTAAGTTGTTCTTGTATTACTGATATCAAAGTAATGTAATGACTCTATTCCCCTTGTATTACATGTTAAGCTATTGCCTTTAGTTCTTATTATATATTGCCATTTGTACTTAACAATCATGTCATTTGCTTCATGACCCTATGTTATAGCTCATACAACAACCTTTAACTATAACTGGACAAATAGGGAATAGGTTAGTAGTATCCCTATTCAATGGAATTACTTCCTTATAGTGATCATTGTTCTGGTACTAGGATGAGATTCACAGTATGGAATGTTATGGAATTAATGGGACGTAATATCAATGGCTACTACACAATGAGAGATTCAAACCAGTGTAATCAGTAGTTCATAATCAGATACATTAGACTCATATCAGGAAGTTGTACTCATAGTTAGTTTTGTACTAATCCATATTCAAGTAATGGCAATTAATGGTAATAAAATAATCACTATCATAAGTAGTACTAATACACTCGCTCTACATGATGTATAGGTGATTTGAATAGTAGTAGTGATATCGTACATTACTATTAGTTTAATGAATATTAGTTTTGTGTTAATTAGCTTATTGTATCTACTACTAGTGCTGTTGTAGGCTTTATATCTTGACCTAGTGGAATTATAATTAGCTAGGATGCTACTTAGTCAACTTCTAGAGCTTTACCTAGAGATCAAATTGACATGACCACCTAACCATTCCAATATTATTATTAACCTTCACCTCAACATATATAATAGTAAGCATAGATAATCCCATTTGACCTGTCCATGGGCATGGATAGGGAAAATTTTGGCCATGTCCATGTACACGGATATGCTCGAATTCGGGCATGTCCCTGTACATGGATAGGCTCGAATTTGAGCATGTCCATATACATGAAAAGTGATGAATATGGCCCTGTCCATGTACAGGATAGACCCAAACCTCCTATAACTTAATGATTTATGAACACAAAAGGATGCATACACAATAGAGTAAAAACAAAGACACAACAACACCTAGACCATATCGGGCACACACAAGTAGATGTATAATTTATGTTTATCAGATGGGATGACATATCCAAATTTGGACCTATCCATGTACATGGATATGCTTGAATTCGAGCTTGGTCCATTATTGAAGAACAACACATGTATAAACTAAATAACATCCAAAGAAGAGAATGATCACATTATTGATCTTCCTTTGGTTTTTGGTTTATTTTGTTTTTTGTTAAGTACCAAATTGAGTTAATGTGTGATTATTTTTTCTCCCGAGATGGTCCATGAGACCTAGGGGTAGTTAAGAAGACCATGATCACATTATTGATCTTTCTTGCATGTCGGGATGATAAAAGATTATAAGTAAATATCATGAGAATCATGTGGGTATTTTTCCATTCATGAAGAACTTAATTTTTGACTTTGTCTTGGAATCACCCTTGTTTGACTTACGTTCCCTTTAATTATTGTGTGGGTTTTTGGTTTTGTGCTTTACCTAAATAAAGTTAGCCTTCTTGACTTTGGAAGAATTTAATTGTTGATTTTGTGTTGAAACCACCCTTGCTTGAATTAGGCCCCCCTTAATTGTTGTGTGGGTTTTTGGTTTTTTTCTTTGTTTTTTCCTAAATAAAGTTAGCTTCCTTGACTTTGGATCCCTTCTCTTGACTTATTTAATTATTTAATTGTGTGGCTACGACCCCTCTTCTTGGTCTTTTCCATCGAGTTGGAGATCTCTTCTTGGTTATTGTTTGGGTATTTTGGTTCTACTTGTTGGTGTCGCCTTCCTCATTTTTTTGTTGGTGTCGTCCTCTTTATATCCTTTCTAATGCCACCTTGAGTATGTTTATGTTCTCTTCTATTATTGGTGCCACATGTGTATGTTGTTGGTTAGTCTATTGATATTTTACCCTAAAAGCCTTCCTTGGTAATTTGTTCCATGTGTCATGATGAGATCTTCCACGAGGGTTTGATCAATGATCCCTTGAAACTGTTTCTGAGCATATATCTAAGAGGATAATAGCAACATGTATCATGTGATATTGTTTATTGTTTTATTTTTTAGTAAAAAAAAATTCAGTGATTGTTTTTGTCAATGATTGTAGAAAATATAGTTGTTTTAGTTTTTTCAATATATGTTCCTAAATGCTTGTGTTATAAATTTAGTATTTCCATTTAATGTTTCTAAAACTTATGAACTTTCATATTCATAAATTTTCAAAGGATAGATATTGAGGTGAGATGTCAAGACAGAAGTCTCCAATCATTCCTCGCAAATGTTCTAGGCTATCCCAAAAAGGAAGAAGAGGAATCTCTTCTTCGACTGAGACTCTGAGTGACCAACGACAATCTCGTCAGAGGAGATTATCAAACGAATCTGTGAATAGATCAACTCGAGAATGTTCTCAAGCAAGTTCTATGGATGCAACCTTCTTACATAGGTTGTGCATTAATACTCCTACACCTAAGAATGTAGGGAATATTTCAGTACATGAAAATATGTTTAGTAATTTTCTTTGATTTCGTTTATTTTTGTTGTATTTTTGTGTATTTATATTTATGTTAAGTTAAATGTTGTAATTACTTTCAAATGTGTGTGTAGACAATGAGTTTAGTGCGATGGAAGACAATGAAACAAAGAGTGGGTGTCACAGAGATTCTAATGTTGGTGAAGAGGGTGAAGGTGAATTTAGGAGACGACATTATCAAGAAACAAAAGATTGCACACCTACGTCCACCTATCCTTCGGATGTTGGTGATGAGCTTCCTTGGGAAGGGATTACTGAAAAAATGACTCTTGAGCAATGGTAAGGTGTTAAAAGTAGGTTGGAAAATGATTTGAGAATCTTGGATCTTCCTCAAAAAAATAAACAAAGCTTGCATATTGTTTTACATTCATTGCAAAAATTTATGGATGCATATCAAAAGATGGGGCCAGCCACTGATAGTTTTATCGATTTGATGAGGCGACAAAAGTCATAGGTGATGGGCCCTGATAAATGGGACACAGTAAAAAATAAAGTTTCAAAAGAAAACGCAATATCGGTATTCAATTTCAAAGATGGGCCAAAGAGAAAGATGTTGAAAGTGGAATATTTTAAGCACCCCAACATAGCAGGACATATGTATAACAAAATTTTGGTAGCATATTGTAAATTGTAGTGGAACGATGTGGTTCCACATTATTTTGAAAGACACTTTTATGCAGATTTTTTCATGGACATGCACCCTGATTATACTGGTCTATCGTCTGATTATTATGGGGTTGGTAAAGGACGAACATATGATAAAAAATGGTCATATTGAAATGTGACATTACAGAGCCCTCCATGACCTTTATTATCTCACCCAACAGGGGAATTCGCTTCACATTCAGAGTTATGAGATTCATCGAAGGTTGGAAAAGAGGCTAAGGAATGTAATCAGGGAAAATTTGGAATTGATTTTTTATGGTGTTGATGTTGGTTTGGACCGTTAGTGAGAAAAATCCAATTCTCGGGCCATTTTTGTTTATAAAACATATGCGGAGTTAGATACCATATCGGTAGAAGATCTTAAGGAGTGTGCAAAAAATTTTCATGATGGTTGGAAGGAGGTTATTCATAATGATGAACCAAACAACAGATTGGTATGTATTCTAGTTAGTAAATTTTTTATGCATTTTAGGATAGTTTACTTCTAATTCTAGATCTAAATATATATCGTTGTATCTATAGAAATAATTGAGTTTTTATTGTTATTAATTGTAGTTTGGAGATATGTTAAATGAATCTCTAGTAAATAGGGGACTTGATTCCACAAGTTTAAATTTGCATGTGTTGAATCAGGTATGTGTTTTCTAATATCCACAGATGATCACTTTAGTTGTCTAATCTCCAATCTTTTGGATAAGATCAACAACATGAAATTTATAATTTTGTATAAATGTGAACACATTGAATCCTAGATTGAGTTCTTAGTTGTGTTATTCACAGATCCCTATTCCATATCCTACTACTTGGGCATGCTTGTCTCAATTCTCATTGGAAGAGTTTGAAGAGGGTGGGAGTTCACATGTATAATTGTATGTTGAAAACAAATTTAGTTATATATTCAAATTGCGAATTTCCATTTAAATTATTAATTTAAAATAAGAATGTCTTAAACAATATTTAATTTATTGAATCATGGGTTGACACATCATAGGAATTACATGTTTCAAAATTTAAAACTACAATTTAATGTGTTAAAATCATTTAAATTTAATTTTCAAATTTTTAAATTTGAAATGTGTTATATAGGGTAATGTGGAGAAGAGAGTATGTGAGAGTGTGCTTGAACAAAATGTGGAGAAGAGAGTGCATGAGATTGAGATTGAGGAGGAAGCGAAGGAAACATCCTTACCTCGGAAGAAAGTGTCTATTCATGATGATTTATAAATGTATGTTCATTGCACATTAGTGAGTTTTAATTTTCTTTTATATTGGGGTTTTATATAAAAGTGTTCAATCTTATTTTTGTTGAATAAACTTATATATTTTACTTTTTTCAAATTTTTGTTTTATCAAATTTTTAGTTTAGCTTTTCATATTCATAGGGTTACTAAACTAGTGTCTATATAACTTTTCAACGCTTTGATAAATTATTTTGAAATATATAGAAACTCTATATAAGCTTATCATTGTCTTGAATGATACATTCAAACTTATTTATGTTTAGATCATGATAAAGACCTAATTTTGAATTTGAACATTTGATTATTTGAGAACAGACTCTATCCCACATCAGAAAAAGGGAAGTTACTAAATTTTGTTCGATTGCATTCCTTGCCTTCTTGTCCAAGAATGGCGCAGTATGGACATTTTTTTTTTCTGCATACAAAAAAGTGAATTCCCTCTTACCAGGGTATTGTCAAACTTTTAACTAAATTGGTTACTAACCACAAAAACCAACATTCAAGTAGATTTAAAAATAAGCTATATATGTGCATGACTTCACTTTAGATTATAACGAAGACATATTTAAAAGAACATTTGACTATATGTAATATGAATACATCCCAAAGATGAAAGGTTTAAATGTTTTTTTAAGAATTACTTAATATATGTGCAGATTTGTGTTTTCTTCATGTACATGACAGATTATATGAGAACATCTATTCCACTGCAGAAAGATGATATAAGGGGAGATAACTATTTTCTGGAACTCACATATACTATATGTGAGCTACCTCATATATATTTTCAAAGAGAATTTGATTATATGTAATATGAATACATCCCAAAGATGAAAGATTTAAATGGTTTTTGAAAAATGCCTTAATATATGTGTAGATTTGTGTTTTTTTCATGTACATGAAAGATTATATGAGAACATCTATTCCACTGCAACAAGATGAGATAAGAGGATATAAGTATTTGATGGAAATCACATATACTATATGTGAGCTAGATCATATATAATTTCAAAGAGAATTTGATTATATGTAATATGAATACATCCCAAAGATGAAAGATTTAAATGGTTTTTGAAGAATGACTTAATATATGTCTAGATTTGTGTTTTATTCATTTACAAGAAATATTATATGAGAACATATATTGCACCCTAGAAAGAGGAGATAAGTATTTTATGGAAGAATGGTTTTTAAAATGGATATTTGTGAACTTTCATAGATATAAGTAGTTTCTTAGAAGAATTACTTAATATGGAGATTTATGAGTCATTTAATTTGAAAGAGAATTATGGAATTTGATTATATGCCCACTAAATAAGATCACCTGGGATGAGAATTTGATCTAAAGGATTTGAGACTTTATCCACAAGGGGATAAGTATTTCATTGGAAGAATGAATTAATATGGAGAGTTTGGGACTTTATCCACAAGGAGATAATTATTTCATTGGAAGAATGACTTAATATGAAGATTTATGCACTTTCCATATACAGAGTTCTATATTTATTTTTAGATTATTATCTAACTCTGAACACAATTTTTTTTTACCAAGAACACAATATTTCTCTTTAACTTTTTAAAAGATTTTAAATAAGATTTTACAAATTGTTTAAATCATGTATACTTAATATGGACAGTAACTATTTTGGAAGTTTTGAAACTTTTTAATGAATGTTTGGTTTAAAAAAAATGCCAAAAAATTGTAACAAAAAGGGAGGGAAAATCTTAAATCTGTTTAACTCTAGTTGGGTATGTTATTATTTCTTATCAAGTTTATTTAATATTTAGTTAAAGTATATATGTTAATATGTGTTATTTTTTTTTTATTATTCTTTTTATTGTTAGAGATGTTTAAATTATATTTTGTGGAAAATATGCTTACATTATATTTGGTGGAAATGAGTATGTTGGAGGATGACACTTAACTATTTTTTTATGTATGTAAATTTTCTTTAATCACAACTTATTTTATTTATCTAAAATGGTAGATGTGGACATTTTATTTTAAATTTGTACACATATTTTATTGTAAATTTTTTATTTTTGAATTATGTTTTCTTTTAAATGTTTGAATTGTAAATTTTTAATTTTTGAATTATGTTTTCTTTTGCAGGTTTGAATTGTAGGTATAAAGTGATCTATCTTAAAGAAATGGCTCAGAGTCCATAATTTTGGAGTTAAATGTCTTAGTTTTTGTTATCATCCTAAAATGGATGTGGAACCTATGTATTTGACGGTGTAACTATTCAAACTTTTATTTAGTGGAACATACATATATATATTTGATATTTTTGGAACTCAAAATATCAATTTATTGTTTCATATTTGATTTCTCAAAATGTTAATTTATGTTTTACGATATTGTGCTGAAATTAAAAATGTTTTATTTCATTTTATTTATAAACATTATTGTATAAACATCATTTCTGTGTGGAGCTAATTGTGTAGTGATGAGAGATCTGGGTAGTTATCAAATTATAGTTTCTAACTTATAATTTAAATTTTGTTTGATTTGGAAATATGGTTGAAAATAGTCAAAACAAGTCATCAAATTTTATAGTTTCTTATGAAATTTCACAATGAAATGACATTCCAACACTAAAATGGTTATGCTAGTCTTTGGTTTCTTTTCAAGCTTTCAATATATTTGTTCAAGAAAATTTGAAATAAAAATTATAGTTTCTCACTTATAATTTAAATTTTGTTTGATTTGGAAATATGGTTGAAAATAGTCAAAACAAGTCATCAAATTTTATAGTTTCTTATGAAATTTCACAATGAAATGACAATCCAACACTAAATTGGTTATGTTAGTCTTTGGTTTCTTTTCGAGCTTTCAATATATTTATTCAAGAAAATGTGAAATAAAAATGTGTAATTTGTAATAAAAATTGAAATAAAAACATGATTTAAAATGTAAAATTAAAATATACTTTAATATAAGTAAGCGATTTTCATTAAAATTTATATTGATATAAATTTTTATGTATCGAAAATGGTAGAAAATGGTTGATCTGGAAATTATCAATTCTGTACACATTGGAAGTATTAGAACCTATTTTAATATGTAAAATTTAAATATACTTTAATATAAATAAACAATTTTCCTTAAAATTTATATTGATATAAATTGTTTTTGTATTGAAAATGGTAGAAAATGGTAGAAAATGGTTGATAGAAATTATCAATCCTTTCCACATTGTAAGTATTCAATAATGCCATTAATATGACACCTACCATTAATTCAATTAAAATTATGAAAATCTAAATGCAACAAACCAAGCCTTAGTAGATGACCTCTTATTTTTTATTTTTTGTTATCAGGCTACAAAATCAAATTTGTTTTCAACTTAAGTTTTTTCAATCAAACTCAATGAAAAATATGTTTAATGTGTAGAATATAAGTAATTTGTTACCTGTTCATCATACACATTTTTATTTCAATTTGCTTCAAGGTATTGAAATCTAAATGCATAAATTTAACAATTTAATATAATATCAACACTTTTGGAATCAAAATTCACAGTTTCATAATTAAAATTGATACTTTTTAAGATGACTTTAAAATTTTTAATTAGGATGATAATCATACATGTATTACCTTGAATTTTTTAATTAAAATGTTAATAATACACTTTAAGTTGTCTTTAAAGTTCTTTAATCCATCAACAGTTCCTTATAATGACATGGAAATGGGTCCTAGTTTTGATATGAAGTTATCATCTTCATATGAAAAAGCATTGAACAATCAAATTGCAAATAATGAACACAAATCCTATATGTAGTAAATTGGTTAAATGCACTAAAGGATTTGTGTATACGATTTGGATAATTTGTAGGATTAAAATATAACCATCCAACGTATAGGTCAATTTAGGTTCCCTAGATACAATCTATAGGTTCTTCCCTGAAATTGTAAATAAGTCTTGGTAAACTTTATAATTCATAAAAAATACAACTTTTCTTAATTGAATGGACCATGAAAGTAAACTAAACTGGAAATGATTCTAGAATCCTAGACATTCATAAATACGCGTACTTTCATTGAAAAATATAAAATTTTGGAATGTACATGTTACTTGTTTAAATAAATCGTAATGGTATTCCATCTTCAATTATTTGTTCATGATCGGCTTTGGAATTTTTCCATTTTCTAACTTTTTCTTTTTTTCTTGATTGAACTTCTATTAACTTTATGTGCACTGCACATACCAAATGATTATATTGACAACTTATGACATCTGACTGGTAGTCTTGAAAGTGAACATGAGTATTGGTTTGATGGGTTTCTTGAAAAAAATATCCTTTCAATACGATGGATCCTCTTTCATATATAAAACCGTTATCATCAAAATATTCTAATAACCTCATCCTTTGTTTTGTGCATTGCATCAAATAATATTTCACATTTTCAGTGTTGTCTACAGGTGAAACCACATCAAATACATCTCCTACAAATAATTCGATATATTAGAGAAAAAATATTTCGTGTTAGATTATCACACAAGTACATCGACAAGTTATTAGAAAAAATTTAAATATAAAAAGTACCTTCTCTGATTCCATCTCCTCTGAGCTTGCAAGTGGAATTTTCCATTTTATATTAGGTTCGGTATGTCTCCAATCTTTAACATATTTTGCATTTTCGTTTTCACAAATCTCTATGGATTCTGCGTCCTCTATGCAAACTGAACAAAAACAAGAATCATTTCTTCTATCAAATGAAAACACAATTTGATAGCGTTTTGTTTTAACTAAATGCATTTTTTCGTCTCCCATGTATTGTATCGAGTTCATATGGAATTGATTTGTTTACATCTTGGATTCCAACATACCAAAAAAACCTGCACAAGACAAGAAATTGTTAACTTGAAATGTCTTAAGAAAATGATTGAAAATTGAATATAAGTTTGAACACATGAATAAAAACATGTTGTGTACATGTGTAACATGTATATATAGACACACCTGTGCATATCCCTTGGCGGATTATTTTCATGCCTTAGTGACATTTTGCACCATTCAACAACTTGATCAGTGGATTCAAATTGATCAGCATGAGGGTTCATTTGATACCTTTAAAGTGCTTGTTCTACACATGTCCCTGCATCGTCGTGCTCTCCTTTTCCATGACTAGTCTCAAAAAATTCCAACAATGCGTAATGTTTGATTTTTTATGAAGATGACACAACCAATATAATGATCGTGAAAATTTTAACTGACCCACACACCCATCTAACCATATCCAATGTCGATCGAATCTGATTCCGCGTTCTTTCAATGAATCATAAAATTTATCAAAACAATGTTGTACATAATGTGTGTTGTGCGCTTGATCATCACTTATATAAAAGTGATATTCTTTAATAACATGTTGATTGTTGTTAGTGATTTCTATGTTATCAAGAATCTGTTGAGCATGTCTATATAGAATGTGGACAAATATAATGACTTGATCAGAATGATAATGTTCACTCTGTATTTCTTTTTGTGCAACGAATGTGTAATTCTCTGCAAAATCAACTACAGAGAAAATTGTCCCTAGTGGAAACACTTTATAGGATTGTTTGAATTGTAGGTCTTGCCATCGATCTCTATGTGAATGCTTGGTGTATTTATAAATTTATTCCTCAAACTTCTTCAAAAAACCTATCACACATATTTTATGTACTTTCAAATCAATCCTTTTGGAAATAACATTTGAAGAATGTGGAACCGTGTTATTGATATATTCATATCTCTTCCAATTTATATTAGAAAATGATTGATCATTCATATCAATAGAATACTTTGAGTGAAACAATCTTAGATTTTCACAATGATCACATTTCTTTCCACCAACACTTTTTTTTTGGTAAAATAATTCATGACCTTCTCTTTCACATAGAATTTCAGATATAAAAGCACTAAATGTGGAAGGAGGAGATGAACATGGCCATAAAGTTTTACCAAAATCAAGAAAAGTGTCGTAATATAACTCAAATTCAACATGATAATGATAACAACAAGTGTCATGAACAATAATGAGTCTAACAAACCATGGTTTTTGTTGCACAGATGTATTGATGAAAATTTTAACTTATTTGTGCTCTTCTTTGAACTTATTGAACAATTCTATTTGTGTCATTGGCAATATATGTTTTGGATGTTATTCATATTGTTTTAGTGTTATTCTTTTTCACAACACATTCCTTGTATGTGGTGAAACATGTGTTTAAAATCTGCAATGTTTTCAGCTTGGTCAACTTAAAAAAATTCTAGAAATTATAATATTCATCTGTTAGATTCAAAATTATAGTCATAATAAAATAGAGACTCTGTAGATTGTTCCAATATATTTCGTTTCTTAAAAACAAAAGTTTAATAATAGGTACATTGTTGGGGGAAAAAATAACTCATTATCATTCCTTTCATGTTTAAGGAACATATTGTTAAACAATTGCCAAATTGACATATCAAATCTTAATAAAAAGAAAATGAAAAATAGTCATTGAAAAGATAACAAAATTCTTCACAAGTTTGTTTTCTACTGTAAAGTGAAATTCTAAATAAAAAAAATACTTTTTTATTCCATAAGTTGAAGAACTTGTGAAAATATAGGTTTTTATCTCATAAAACAAGAAAAATAGAGACCCATCTTCATGATTTCACCCAAAAGATAATTAATCTGGTTAATATTAATTATATTATGAGATAGAGAGGTTGGCTTGTTGTTCCAATAGACACTTATGTTGACAGGTCAAGTATAATATAAGTAAAGGTAAATTCCTCATTGAGGAATCATATCTTTTGTGTGAGTTTGGAAATTTCAGCAAGTACATCTTCTTGGGAAAAGTGTGCACCTCTCTTGGGTGCTAGTCTTCTAGAATTTTCAAGCACCCTCATGTGTGCTAGGTTTTCTTGGTGGTCAAGATATTTCTCTTGAAGAATATAACAAAGGATTTGGCTAGGTTTTCTTCCCTAGTTGAGAAGGGTTTCCCAGGATACTTCTTGTGTTCTTGTGCATGGTGTTTCTTCTTGTGGTCTTGGTTGTTGCAACACAATTGTTTATGGTTTAAGTTAAATGCTAAAAATGAATGAAATTAATTCTTAAACCTTGATTATTAAAAAGTCAACATGGTATCAGAGCATAGGTCTTGAAGAACCCATTGCACAAACAACTTTACGCCATCCTCTCTCTCTTCTACAGAAACTGTATGACCCTTCTTGGGTTCCCAGAAAATCCATACGACCTACTCTTCTTAGGGTTTTCAGTACTTGGAACTTGGACGTTGGGGATAAAAATGGTATATATGTGTACGAAATCCTTCAATGCACCTCCAACAAGTCTCAAACTGCAATTCTGAACATTTTGACTTTTTGGCACTAGGGTTTCACTAATTTCTGCAAAAAAATTTAGAATTTTGTTTTTACAACTCCTTGAAGGAGATATTCATTTCACCAGGGATATCATATACTTCAAAGGATTATTGTTGGTAGTCATAATCCCAACAAAACCTAAAAGTGATAGCCTAGCCTAGCTGTTAGGTTTTCTAGCCTAGTTGACAAAGGTTTGTGAAGAATCCAAAAATTAAAATGAGCAAAATCATGATGGGAGGCAAGCTTGATGGTTCAAGCAAACTCAGTTCTAGGAAGACATGACTTCAAAGAAATTAAGATATCAACATCTCAACACTCTCATGTATGGTCCCTACCAATGATAATACTTGGTTAATTGATAGTGGTGCCTCCAAGCACATGACCAATCTTAGAGATCACCTAACACAATTCATTGAGAAAGAGACACATCTACATGTTGTCCTTGGATATGATGCTAGATATAATGTGAGAGGAGTTGGAACTTCTACCTTCCAATTAGATTCATATATGCAAATTCAATTAAAGGAAGTTTTATATGTACCCGAAATGAAGAGAAACATTGTCTCTATTTCTACCTTGGAAGACAAAGGCTACAAGATTACCGTCTCAGAAGGAAGAGTTCTTGCATGGCACAAAGACTCTCATATAAGTTCTACCAATTAAATTGATGTATGAGAAAACAACTTGTACATATTAACCATCAAACTTGTCGAGGTCCTACTACATGACACTATCATCTTAAGTGAGCTATGGCATAAAAGACTTGCTCACACTCATTATAGAGCTCTCCCAACTCTAGGGAAAATGGCAACAAGTCTACCAGAATTACAGATTCAGCATAAAGGTGTTTTCAAAGTTTGTTCCCTTAGTAAAAATGTTAAAGGATCCTTCTTAAGCAGTCACACTAGATCAAAAGAAATCTTGGATTTGATACATTAAGATGTGTGTGGGCCAATGACTGTTGCATCTCTGAATGGATACTTATATTATGTACTCTTCATATATGATGACTCCCAAAAAGCATGGATTTACTTTCTGAAGAACAAGGATGGAGTCCTTGCAAAATTTCAAGAATTCAAAGCTTAGGTTGAGAACCAGATCAGAAGAAAAATCAAAGTATTCAGATCAGATAATGGAGGAGAATAAACCTCAAAACAATTCAATAGTTTTTGTATTGAAGTAGGGATCAAGAGGGAGTTCACAGTTCCTTACAACCCTCAACAAAATGGGGTTGTTGAAAAGAAAAACAAAGCTATCATTGAGGAAACCAAAGAAATGATACATGATCAGATTCTACCTACGATTCTATGGGAAGAATCATGTATGACAATAGTGTATGTTCAAAACATAAGTCCTCATCAGATCCTGAATAACATTACTCCAAAAGAAGCCTTCACCGAAGTGAAGTCTGATATTGGAAACTTCAGAATATTGGATGTCCAGTATATTTTCATGTACCCACAGAGAAGAGATCTAAGCTATAACCTTCAGGAATAAAGGGCACATTTTGTAAGGTAAAATCATGGAGATGGATAACACTTTTACTTGTTTTATGATAGAAAAAGCTATATTTTCACAAGTTCTTCAACTTACGACATACAAAAGTATTTTTTTTATTTAGAATTTCATTTTACAGTAAAAACAAAACTTGTGAAGAATTTTGTTAGCTTTCCAATGACTATTTTTCAATTTTTTTTTATTAAGATTTGATA
The DNA here is from genome assembly GCA_032191745.1 of Picea mariana. NCBI lineage: Eukaryota > Viridiplantae > Streptophyta > Pinopsida > Pinales > Pinaceae > Picea > Picea mariana. The sequence continues at coordinate 48,175 of JASDQU010209172.1, forward strand.
TGTCATTTTTACAATTGTTTAACAATGTGTTCCTTAAACATGAAAGGAATGATAATGAATTATCTTTTCCCACAACAATGTATCTATTATTAAACTTATGTTTTTAAGAAACGAAATATACTACAACAATCTAAAAAGCTCTATTTTATTATGACTATAATTTTGAATCTAACGGATGAATATTATAATTTCTAGAAGCTTTTGAAGTTGACCAAGCTGAAAACGTTGCAGATTTTAAAGACATGTTTTCCTACACCTTGTATCTATCTTAATTTTTAATTAAAAGTAAAATATAAAAATACCCTTTTCAAGAGAACAATTTAAGGATTATGAATATAAATTTTCCAGAATTTTCCACTTTGTATTTTTAGAGATATGGATTTTTCATTTCACCGAATCATAATCTCACCTAAAAATATTATGTAGTGATTTTTTTATAAAATTAAATAAAATTAGATAAAAACAATGAAAATGAAAACAAATTATATCCAATGAAAGTAGATTCAATTTTAAAAATGTTGGTATCAATTTTGAAACTAAATTCTGAGTAATTGTAGGAGTCCGCTACCTCGGAAGATCAAGTAAGATGGAGAGAATTTGCAGTTTCCTGTAAACGGTCCCATTTGCCGAAACCTAGTTTTTAATGGAATCTGTTGAAAATAAATGTTTCGACCGAAAATAATTTCGGTCGAAACATGCTTACCATAGGAAAAAAAATTCATCCAAAAAACATTGTACATGAATTTTGAGGGCACCGTTAGGGTGTCATTCAATTTGACGTGCAAATGTTCGGCTGAAAAAATTCCTAGAAACATTTTTTCGACTGAAAAATTGCCGCTAGGAATTTTTGAGACCCGATTGTCACGAAAGTGTTACCCATCTTCATGATTTTACCCTACAGTGAATCCTCAAAAGAATATCGAATCTACATTCCTGGTCAAAGACAAAATGAAATAAGCAAAGATGTTACCTTTGAAGAAGAAGTATCCTTTCAAAGATCCAGAGAATCTCAGATGGAAATTGATAGTGAGAGAATGCCCTCTCCCCCTTTAGTAGTTCAGAGGGAGACATACATTATTCTAGTTGATACAGAACCTCTAGTTGATCCAGTTGTTCCAGCTAATCCAGTTTCTCCAAGAGACATACCTAAAGATATTACAGTTTGAAATAAAAGGCATGCTTGGGCCCGACAAACTCTACAAAAAGTAGAAGGACATAAATCCCCTCAAGGAACAACTAGGGAGAGAAAGAGACCAAAAAGATTCTCAAGCTACCTTTCAGCCATTACCCACATCATTGACTCAGAGCCATCTTGTCATGGAGAAGCTTCAGGTGAAAAAGTTTGTCAAGATTCCATGACTGAAGAATACCAATCTATATTGAAAAATGATGTATGAGATGTTGTTCCAAGACTGGAGGGAAAGTCTATAGTGAATTCCAATTGAATTTATAAAATCAAGCATGTAGTTGATGGAAGCATCGAAAAATACAAAGCAAGATTTGTGGCCAGAGGGTTCTCAAAAGTAGAGGGAGTTGACTATGATGATACTTTTGCTCCAGTAGCCCGATACACCTCCATCTGTTCTATCATTGCACTAGCTTCTTCCATGGGTTGGAAGCTACACTAGATGGATGTAAAGACATCCTTTCTCAATGGTGAAATTGAGGAAGAATTTTATATCGAGTAGCAAGAAGGATTCATTGTACACAACAAAATATCTCATGTATGCAGGTTAAATAAATCCCTATATGGTCCAAAACAAGCACCATGTTCTTGGTACGATAAAATGGATGGATTTATGATGACCTTGGGCTTCAACAAAAGTGTTTTTGATCCAAAATTATATTATTACATTGATGGAAATGAGTGTTTGATTTTGGTCCTATATGTAGACGACCTTTTCCTCACCAGCTCAAAGAGACTCGTTGTTGAATGTAAACGAGCATTGACTGCTAAATTTGAAATGAAGGACTTGGGGCTCATGCATTACTTCTTGGGGCTAGAAGTATGGCGAAAGACAAATGATATTTTCCTGAGTCAAGGAAAATATACTGTGGAAATACTGGAAAAGTTCGTCATGAAAATGCAAATCCATGCGCACTCGAATGGTAATGGATTTAAAGAAGATGAGTGATACTGATTCAGGAGATGTAGATCCACACTTATACCGATAGCTGATTGGATCACTAGTGTATCTGGTTAACACTAGACCAAACATTTTCTATGCAATAAATGTTCTTAACCAGTTTATGAGCCAATCGAGACAGACACACTAGATAGTTGCAAAACATGTATTGAGATACTTATGAGGCACAATTGGTTATGGCCTAAGATATTCCTCCAGTGTAGAATTGAGCCTGGAAGGATATGTTGATGCAGATTGGGCAGGAAGCGCAATGGACAAAAAAATCACCTCCAGTTGTTGCTTCACTTTAGGGTCTACCATGGTTTCCTGGTGTAGCAGAAAACAGAGCTCTGTGGCATTGAGCCCCGCAGAGGTAGAGTACATTTCATTGAGTGTAGAATTCTATGAAGCAGTGTGGATTCGAAAACTTCTGACTCACTTGTTCGATCATGAGATGTATCCTACTACTATTCATTGTGATAACCAGAGATTTGTAAAGCTCTCTGAGAGCCCTGTGTTTCATGACAGATCAAAACACATTGAGATAAAATATCACTATATCAAAGACATGGTGCAGAGGAAGACAATACACATGCATTATCTTCCTACTCATGAACATATCACATATATATTCACCAAACCAATTTCCAAGAAAAAGTTCAAGTATTTTTGTGAGAGACTTGGCCTGGTGGAAAATGCATCCCTAGCTAAGAGGGAGTGTTGATGATTACAACTAAGTGAGACATTCTCTAGGAAAAAAACCTGAGAGAGATCCCCTACAATGGGTGTGTGGTTCCTATCTGAAATAGAGATGGAATGTAGAGATGGCCTCCTCCTTACAGAGTGTTGAGAAGAACTCCAGATGATTCTCATGTGTAACGCGGTGAGAAAGGAGACCTGCAGAGTTGGACGTTCTTGTGGTTGAGAACAGGGTGAATATGTGAATTTCCATAGATCTGGGTGCATCATTGATCCAGGTGGATATCGGTGGCCACCCACCTTTTCCAACTAGCTCAAAACAATTTTCTGGCAATTTTGGCAATTTATTATTTTTAGCAGTTTTTAACTTCCAGGGCCATTTTGAGGGCCCAAATGAAGGTTTTTAGATATATAGGTTCTCAATAATAGCTGAATAAATGATTGATCCCCCAAAATGAATCTCATCAATGATACCTTTCCAATGAGTTATCACGCGCCTAAAATGGAGATCGTATGCAAACGTTACGACCCTGGGAAGTTGATGTAATAACTTACCCAAACAGTGCCCACATGACTTTTAGCGCTTCATCTTCTAGGGTTAGGTTGTTGGATGTATAGGGTTTTTGACATTCTTTTTTATTGTATAAAGGCCTTGAGATCCTCATTGTAATGATCTTTCAAATGCGAGTAGTCATCACATCTCTTCTCAGAGATAAGCTGCCACCATTTTAGCGAGTTTTGCACTCGGTATTTTTACAGTCTCTATACATTTCTTTGATTAATAGAAACCATGTATTACAGTATATCTATGTTTATGGTTTCATCTTTGATACATTTCTATTATATTATTGAATATCTGCGATATCTCTGTGCATTTATTTATTATATCTCCACTCTCATTTCGTGCCAAAAATAATCTCGATTAGTGGTATCAGAGCATGTTGTTCTTGATCGTTTTTTTTAGTGAATGTCCCCGATGAGGTCCAAGTATAGAAAGTTGGGTCTCAAGCTTGTCTCTCTTGAGGAAAATCTCTCTCGCACACCCAAGAAACCCTCAATGGTGGAAGAAAAGAAAAACGAGGGAGCAGACAATCCTATAAGTCGATTGCTTAAGCAAGCTCTCACGCGACAAAGGGACGAAATGATGGAGAATTTTTCCCACATCCTTCAATGCCTCTCGATAGAATCAGGAACATCTTCATCAAGCGACCACTTTGGAGGGACCTCACCTTTTAAGGTATAGGTCAATTTTTATATTCCTATATTTGAAGGTCAGATAGATGCGGATGCCCTAGATAAATGGTTAAATCTATTAGAAGGTTATTTCTCTGTTCACAATTTTTTCGACACATAAAATATCATCTTCGCACTTCTTAAGGCTCTCCCCCATGTCAAAC
>JASDQU010209173.1:0-10969 GCA_032191745.1 Picea mariana
AATTCAGAAATTGATGCCATCAATAAATTCATTCTTTACAATTCAGAGGCAACATAACCGTTGGTTGCATTGTACGAACATAAGAGGAGGAAATGAGACAGTGACAAGAAAGCATTTATACGGTTGAATGGTAGAAGCATGCCTTATCCTAATCATTTAAGAGAAAATATGCCGATGATATGCCCCAACAGTTGGGTTCTTGACCAAATCAGGGAGAAATATGGTGCATCTGGTTGTTACCCGCATGCTGAAGAGGATGAACTAAACATAGGGATTGGGTGAAACAACTCAGTAATAATCTCTTTCTGTATAGTTTTAACTTCATAATGCACCTTTTAATTGTACATATACATATACATATACATATATATACATACATACATACATACATACATACATACATATATATCAACGAATTCAGAAATTGATGCCATCAAAAAATTCATTCTTTACAATTCAGAGGCAACATAATCATTGGTTTCATTGTACGAACATAAGAAGAGGAAATGGGACAGTGAAAAGAAAGCATTTATACAGTTGAATGGTAGAAGCATGCCTTATCCTGATCATTTAAGAGAAAATATGCCAATGATATGCCCCAACAGTTGGGTTCTTGACCAAGTCAAGGAGAAATATGGTGCATCTAGTCGTTACCCGCATGCTAAAGAAGATGCACTAAACATAGGGATTGGGTGAAACAAATCAGTAATAATCTCTTTCTGTATAGTTTTAACTTCATAATGCACCTTTGAATTGTAACATCTATATCTTTTATTATATTGGTCGACTTATTAGACACATGACACTATTATTTTTTTCACTTTTTTATAGGTGCATTTGTTCCCATCTATGTAGGCATATGGACATCATTTTCACACAAAGGATTCCAATGATGGACGCATGACACAAGACTATGGAGTGGAATTCAAGTTTGACTAATCTAGTCATGCTAGCCACTGCGATCAAAATCTAATAGAGGGGATGTTAGGTTATATTGTAAGAGACAAGAGATCATTCAAGTGGACTTCTCTTCTTTCCAATGTGTTATTTTTAGGTGCAAGTTGGGTGACACCTTTGATCAGAATAATGTAAAGGAAGACCATGATTGTGGGATTATATGTATCAACTTTAGAAAGATGTGGGATGAAGCTAAGGAGCCTTATGTTTTCCCAAAACACTGAAACCAAGTGCTTTTTACCTAGATGTGTCGGATAGGGATTGGTGGTTTGTATTAATACATGAACCTAGATCAAAACATATTTTTGAGAACAACAGTATTATCATGCCAGTGTTATCATGCCAAGCGAGAAAGATAATGAGGATGATGACAATAGAGAATGATATGTACATGTTTTATTTCATCATTAATATTGTTGTAGTATATTTTTGTTATCTTTATTTCACTAATTATATTATTTTTTATTCATCTTGAGACAGAGGAAATGTTAAATTAATTATAGGAAATATTTGAAGAATTTTAGCTGGTTAATAGTCAGTTTGATGCGTAGTGTGTTTGTCTTTCAAATTATTTGTGATTGCATGGAACAATTGATTGAATATAATTTTATATTGTTATTTGAACATAATTATATGTCGTTGAAGTTTAATTATATAAAATTTTAAGAATTATTATCATGATAAAGTTGTAAGAATTATTATCATGTTAAAAAAGGCCTCAAGATGTTAGATGTTTGACCCTTTACCAACATGTTATAGAAGCATTGAGACCTAAAAATGAGCATAGTAATAATGGTGTACTTAGAATTCTGATGTGTATAGAAGGTGACATTTATCCATTTATTAGCAATCCTCTTACCCTTGGACACACTCAAGCACTTGTATAAAGCACTTTTGTTATTAACATGACTTTGATCCTTATATCTCTTAGGAAAATAATTTTAATATTTGCATTGTAATTCCTTGCTTGAGCATTTGAGTTGTGAATATTTTAAACTATGCATGAGTTATTTAATTAATTTTTTTTAATTTTATATATATGCAAAGACATATAATATTTTTATAGTTGGCAACATGTTTAGATACTGAATGCTAATATTTTAATTTACATAGTTTCGTATTTATCCTAATAATCTATGTTGATATTAGAAGTAATAATATGGTTGATATGCATGTTTAATAGTACAACATTTTTTTTATGTTATGTTAACATGATGATTCAAAACCTGAGTTTATGTTCATGTATTTTGTACATTTAAAAGTAACATATTTAACAAATAATGTGATTTATAATTTAAAAATTAAATTTYTAACATGATTTTGTGATTATTTGGTTTTTAACTAAAGTGTTTGTTAGTTTACATACTTTTAACATTGATTTTGGAAATATTTATAAAATTATGCCCCCAATGTTGAGTAAAACCACAATTAATAAAGCAATTTAAAAGTTGATAGAAATSATCCTATGAAATAATGACAAAACTAACAATAGGAAGATTAATTTGCATCCATAAAATTTTAAGGCCAATATAATGCTTATCATTGRARATCATAACTTTTTATAATAACAATTTTTAGTGTAGAAGAGTCTATTAAAAAAGAGTAATTAGTACAATGAAAAATAACATTTATTCRTATGTAATTTGTTTTTTGAAAAGGAATTTAGTTAGAATGAATATATATGAACTATCTATGAAATGAAAAATGTTTATGGTAATTTTACAATTATAGTTTCAACCATATTGAACTTTGTAATTTTTAAAAATATCTTTGCATTTTTCATTTAAATTAAGTCTATATGTTTCATATATAAACTTTTGATAGAAGTTCACTAATACATAATCTATAATAAATATCATTTAATAAAAATAAGCATCATGATGGTAACCATCTAACAAACATAAACAACATATAAAATACACATTTAAATTTGCTAACATCATCTAATTAATTATATATACCTCTAGCACATATAAACGTCATTAATTAGCTAGCACACAAATCTAATAATCTGACAAGGCATCATTATTGTGATCACATCTAACAGAACACAAGCATTGTCTAACATCATCATCATTCTCATATAACAAGCATCATTTAACATAAACATCTATCAAGCGCATTTAACAAACATATATAACATGACCTAAAAATATACACATCAACATAAACATAAACATATAAATTAAGTACATCACCATGAACAAAAAAAATGCACCATATATATATATATATAGATAGATAGATAGATAGATAGATAGATAGATAGATAGATAGATAGATATCATGAACAAGCCAAATAATTGCTATAACATATCTGGTCCAACAGATGGGATAATATGCATATCTACAACAGTAGTGGAGGCATGGTCTATAGTAGCAGATGATGGATGGTCAGGGGGAAGTGGTTGGTCAACCCTCTGACAAGAAATAAGCAATGGAGGAATAGGTCCTACCTTCTCATCTAGGTGAGGTGAAAGAGGAGGATGAGGAATTGGTCTTGTCTGCTCATCCAGGTGAGGTGAAAGAAGAGGAGGAGGAATATGTGTTTCCTTCTCATGATCTAAGTGAGGTGAAGGAGGAGGAGGAGGAGGATGTGGAGAAGGATCATGACCACCCTCATCGATCGATGGGAAATTGGAAGGGGTGTTGTGCTTATCATCAAGATCCAATATCCTGGTAGCTCCAACAATATGATGCATAAGAAGAATCAAATCACTTGACATCTCCCTCTAAAGCTCCAAGACCATAGGATCTTCCCTGATGTCTTGCATTAGCACAGGGTGGGCTCCCACCTCAGTCAAAAGTGCACAGAGTCAGTCACCGAACTCCAACTTGAATCTAGTATCTGGCCTACGATGCATGCCACTGGGTATCTACACCCAAGGACCCTGACCCTTCGCAGACTTAGGCATCATATCCTCATCATCATCTACTGGGGGAGGAGGCATGTCCCCAATGAAAGTGCCAATATCTACAAAAGATATAGTACACAAAAATAATTACATAGTTTCATTAAACAATTTAATAAAACAAGTTAAAGAACTTGTTAGAATCAATTTCATTCTAATTAAGTAAGATAATAAAATGAAACTAGATTAATTTAAACAAAACACTAATATTACCTCTATCATCTGATCTCTCGTCTAGTGTGAAGAGGATGTTAGGACATCCTCACCAATCCAAACCTACATAAGGACATGACACCATGAAGAACATGTGATACACCTCACTAGCTAGTAGCCCCAATGCATCTAGGGAAATATTAGTTGGAAACTTTGGCTAGCCCCTCTTGGGAATCATCTCCCCCCACATGTGCATCCAAACATGATTCGTCGACCTAGAAGGATGGCGGAAAAAATTAGGCCTCATCTTTGGAAACCTTTCAATAAATAAGTAAAACAACTCTGAAGAAAAAGGGAAGTTCAACCTCCCACATATCATAGCATGAGATATGTCTAGTGCTATACAATTTTTTTACAAAAAAGTGGCAGACCATCTAAAACATCGTGGCCTTTGCACCGAAAGAAGCGATTCGTATTTGTCCACCAGAGACCTAGAAATCAGCTAGGGAAAGAACATCAACCCCAATATATCGTTGAGAGTACATGAACTATCTCTCTGTTGAAACACCTATTGGGACATCTGGGAACCAAGGAAACTCCTCCCCTCTCCTATAAATCCCAGTGATAAAATAAATATCCTCCTCAGTGGGATGGTACCACTGATACAAACCCACACGAAAAGCTTGTCGATGGACATCCCATTGACAGATCAGATGCACCAACAACCTAGAGTTCCCCTTCATGGATGTAGCCTCTTCATGGTACTTGAGGCCTACATTACTCAAGAGAACATGAGTCACTGCAATAATAGGGCAATAAAGAGTCACCTCCCATTCTCGTACAACATTGTACAGGTCCACCCTCTAATCCTGTTGTTCCTGCTGTCTCTANATTGCAGTGACTCATGTTCTCTTGAGTAATGTAGGCCTCAAGTACCATGAAGAGGCTACATTACTCAAGAGAACATGAGTCACTGCAATAATAGGGCAATAAAGAGTCACCTCCCATTCTCGTACAACATTGTACAGGTCCACCCTCTAATCCTGTTGTTCCTGCTGTCTCTACTCACATATCTATATGATTGACATATGAAATACATTATCCTCACTCATACATAAAACATAAAAAAAAAAATCTACCAAATGAGAAATTTATTTATAAATACAGAAAAATAACTTCCTTCAAAAAACAAGTAAATTTTCTAACTGGTGCACCCAAAAAATAGTCAAGCACCGCTCGCGGTGCATACATAACTTGTGAGCATCGACGACAGTGTGCTAGTGTAAACTAATGAACTGCATAAAAAATTTTATATTATGTTATGTGTTACGTTGTATAAACTTACCGCACTAGTGTGTTCAGGTAAACCCATGCACTGGTGTGTTACGTTTATCCTATGCACCACTTAAAATAAAAACAAATTAAATCTTAATGCACCGTAAAACAATTTTTTAAAATTAATTAAGATGGAGCTTATAAGTTCCTTATATTCACTGGTGCATTTAAGTAACAAAGATGCACCGACCCACCAATTTTTTAAAATTGATGAATAAGAAACTTTGCAATTTTTTATCTAATTGTTTCAGGTTGTGTGTTCAATTCGTTCATCTCACACCGCTAGCAGTGCACATAGAGAATTTATAGGGTGCACCACAACACAATGTCAATTTTTAATGGTGGTACGTTTTTAAACATGAATGCACCGATGTGAACGCTTACTAATGCACCACCTAAAATAATATATCTGATTCACGTGGTGTGTCATGTACCGTAACAGACCACTGCGTTAGAGGTACTTCGATGCACCATTGAATAGCTATATAATTTTACACGGTGTGTCAACAAAAGAGCATTTAGGTATGTTCATGTTTACCTATGCACCACTAAGAAATTTAACATTATGGTGTGGTGCACCCTGTAAATTTATAGGGTGCACCGACCGCAGTGCCAGCTGAACGTCTTGAACGCACCACACATAATTTTTGTTTTTCTAAAATAGTGAAAAATTAACTCAATTTTAAATTTTAATACGTTAAAAAATTAAGTTACAAATAAACAAATATATTACCTGGACATTTTTTTGTCGGGGAGGCGTGGTTTCCATGTAGTAAAAAAAATCAAATTTTCCCATCGTTTGGAAAAATTCAAAAGCCATGTAGAGAGAAATAAACAAAGGGAAGGAAATAAAGGGAAGCAATGACAGAAGGGTATTTCAGAGAGGAGAAATTTGCATCAATGATTTTGAGATCTACAACACTGAAAATGGTAAAAATGAATTTTACGGTCGTTAATTTTTTTTATTAAACCCTATTCTGGTGCACTCAATGAATAAACACACCAGTGCTAAAATATTTATGTAGTGCACCATCTAATATTGTTTTACAACTAACCTAAACACAATGTTCCCTTTTAGAGCACATGTGAGCACTGATGGGTCATTTTACGATGGAGCGCATCGGCGTATATATTTTTTTTTAAAAATCCGACAATGGTGCATAATTTTTCTTTTTAAACAGTGAAAAATTAACTCAATTTTAAATTTTGATACGTCGAAAACTTAAGTTATAAAGAATCAAAGATATTTCTTGGACATTTTGTCATTGGGGAGGCATGGTTTTCATGTAGTAAAAAAAAACAAATTTTCCCACCCTTTGGAAAAATTCAAAAGCCACGGAGTGAGCAGCAGACAAAAGGAAGGAAATAAAGGGAAGCACCGATGACAGGGTGCTTCAAAGAGGAAAAAGTTGCACCGGTGCTTTTGAGCTCTATAACACTGAAAATGGTAAAAATGAATTTTACGTCCGGTAACGTTTTTTTCAATAAACCCTGTTTTGGTGCACTCGATGACTAAATGTATCGGTACTAAAATATTTACGTAGAGCACCGAATAATATGTTTTTACAACTAACCCAAACAGGGTGCGCACTAATGCACGAGAGTGCATCGGGTGTGCACGGGAGCGCACCGGCATATATATTTTTTGAAAAAAATACTACAATGGTGCATATGTTTTTTATTTAACCTTTTCATGGTGTTGTTGATTATCATGTTGCTTGACTTTGAAAAAAGTAAAGCAATAGAACAAGTTGAAGAGAATTTATTGTGATACATTCGACAAGCTTTTGTAGAACCTCTCAAAGAAACGAAAGTTAAAATCATCAAAGGTGAAGAAGAATTTTTTCCCCTAGATAGGACCAAAGGTGGAAGTACTATGGGTTATGTCAACATAAACCATTAGGTTCTAGAAAAAGGAATAGACAACACCTTTATTTTTGCAAACTCCCTTTTCATTGATGAAGAAAAAAGGGACGGATCTAGGGGCCTAGATTTTGATGGTGCACACCCAAGCATAGGCTTGGGTGCGTGGATAGTATTAATATCAATAGATAACGAGACTATATTTTTCTCATACAGACTCGAGTTCAACTGCACAAACAACATTTTCGAGTATGAAGCCCTTATCATGGGAATTAACCTCTCTATCGATATGAACATCAAGACCCTACACATAAAAGGGGATTCCGACCTAATTGTTTCACAGGTCAACAAGAAGTTTATTGCTAAAAACCTAAGGTTAAAACAATATAGGGATGTTGTATGGGATGCCATAAATAGGTTTGAAAAATTTTCCATTGAGGCCATCCCTAGGGAAGAGAATCACTTGGCAGAAAACCTTGATGTTTTCACTTCAACCTTGTAAATTTTCAAAGAAATCAGCCTTTACAAGGTTGAAGTAAATTTCACACCCTTGTTTTGTGACAACTTAGAACATTGGCAAGTTTTTGATGCCGACAATCAACTTCTTCGTTTTCTCCAAAATGAGGGAGAGTTCTCTGAAGCCCAAATAAATGTATTGGCTTAGAGAGAAAATATTAAGATCATTGATGTAGCTGATGGACCCCTACCCAAAGGTATTATTCCTTTAGAGAATCATTTTGACCAAAATGATATGCTTAAAGGGAAACCTTTGAACATAATCAGTGACGATATTGTTGAATTCAACATTGGAATCGAGGAATCCCCAAAATAAATTAAATTTGGTAAAGGAACAATGAATGGTGAAAGGGAAAAGCTAATTTCACTTATAAGAGAATTCAAAGATGTCTTTTCCTGGTCTTACGAAGATCTAAAGGCCTACGAGGAACACGTCGTACAATACGTCATTCCCCTCATTGATGGTACAAATCCCTTTAGAAAAAAACTTAGGCAGATGAACCCAAAGGTTGCCCCACAAGTACAAAAGGAGTTACAAAATATGGTTGAGGTAGGAATAATTGAGCCTATCATATATTCTTCATGGGTATATAATCCATTTATTGTAAGGAAGAAGACTAGCGAACTCAGAATATGTGTAGACTTCATAAATTTAAACCAAGATTTGTTTAAGTATAGTTATCCTCTACCAAACATGGAATACCTTTTGCAAAGGGTCACAGGTGCAGAGACGATGTCCATTCTTGACGGCTTCTTGGGATATAATCAAGTTTTAGTAAAGAAGGATGATCAACTAAAAAATGCCTTTACTACCCCTTGGGGAACCTACAATTATTTGAGAATGCCTTTTGGACTCACCAACGCAAGGGCTTCTTTTCAACACTCTATGGACTATGCTTTCATAGATATAATTGGAAAACTTATAGAGATATCAAGATGATCTAACCATCATCTTAAAAAAGAGGGAACAACATATCCAACACTTAAGAACTATCTTCGAACTTATGTGGGATACAACAAGATCAGAGATTTTTTACCCAATGTCACCTCAAAATATTTTTAAAATTGAAGCCCTCCAAACGCATATACTTCTTGTGAATTTTGACGTGTATTAAAACAACAATTTGTAGGGAATTGTGTTGTCTTTATGTGCATTTTATTAAATGCTTATCCTTGTAAATTTATGGAAAGGTTAACAAGTGAATTTTGTTCCTGCCAACTAATTCAATGTTCAATGTATAATTTTCAAAACTAAAATATACGAGCATGATATGTTTAATGCATAAATTTAAAAAGTAAAATATACAAGCATGATCTACATATAACACAGTAAGCACGGCTTTGTTTTGGAAAATTTTATTTTTTAATATTTTTCAAAGCCAACCAGTTAATATTTGAATCATGTTTTATACATCTTTGTGTTCTCTTCAAGTTTTTTCCTATTGTTTACATAAATTGAAAAACTAAATATATTCTTTTGAAGAGGAAACATCGACATGGATCCAACACATTTTTAAAATCTTTTAGTCATGTATCTTTTATGCTACTAATATTTCTCCGGAGGCCTTTGGAACCATGGAAAAAATATTTAAGTATAAGTTTTAACATACAATAAATTAAAAATATAATATGAAATGAAAAGTGTGAAAATGATATTCCATTGAATACAGGATTCACTAAAGAATCCATTTGCATCAACTCCCACCTAAAATGAAAAATATGAAAGGGTTTCACCCCCTAGAAGTTGTAGCTGCAAAACGTCCTATAGTAAGAAGGATATAGTTTTGGATTGTGAACCCTAGATTGAGCTAAGTTGGGTTATTATAAATATTGAGCAAGTGTGTGACAATGATTTTCAGAATACCTTGACTGAGGGTTATTTAAACATTTAATCAACGTCTTTGAGTGTCAAGAAAAACATCTTGATCAAAGTGCCTATGTGTTTAAAAAAATGGACCTCAATCAAGCTATAGAGCTCGATCGATATACCAACATTCGATTGAGATCTATAGCTCAATCAAGATCCTAAATCTCAATTGATCTCTATATATTTTATAAAGGGTTTTCTTAACTCATATAAGCACTTGGATTGATGGTTTTTTCTATCCATCAAGAACCCTTGATCAAGGGATTATTTAAGTGCATGATTGAGATATCAATACCTCAATTGAGTGCCTTAAATTATCTCAATTGACGATTAAAAAATTTACTATTAGTGCTTTAAATTAGTCCAGGAAAGAGTGATGATCAACATCAAACTACAAGAAATAAGTGGTACATTACTTTTGTATTGAAACAATACCCTCCAACTCCTCCTAGTACATCTATACTTAACCAACCATATCACACACCTCCTATAAGCCCTTCACATCACTATTATCTATCAAACAAGTTTTTGAAAAAATGTTTTATTTACATTCTAATCAAACCAAAAACAGTGAATTTCACTTACTAGTGTAAGAAACTAATAATAATAATATTAATAATAATAATAATCTATTTTTAAGGCCACGACACCAAATTGGTGTATGAAACCCCTTCTTTTGTGGGACAAAGGACCCCCTCCAATTCGTAACACTATAAATTTTCCAAAATGATTTTTAGAATGACACTATTAATAAAAACAATCACACCTAAAAAAATTACATTTTATCTAAAAAGCTCTTTGTTATAAAAAAATAAAGTGCTTTTAACCCTACAACTATATAAAACTCTAAATATTTTTCAATATAACAAAACAAAAACAAAAAAAACAACAAACCTAATATTTTAATTTCACTAATAATTATAATGACTCTATATAAACATAATTTATTAAAAATATTGTTATAATTTATTTAACATGCATTCACTTAACCATCATAGATCCATTTTAACCCTGATCTAAAAAATAGATCCATTTTAATCCTTGATCTAAAAAATATTTTCATCTCTAGATATTTAATCCCTTTGGATTCTTATGAATCTATGTTGGTTTCATACATTAATATTAAAGTATTAAAAAATATTAATATTATAAAAATATTAAAATATTTCTCTCTCTCTCTCTCTCTCTCTCTCACACACACACACACACACACACACACACACATATATATATATATATATAATCGTTTTAATGAATTATTATTATTTTAATGTGTTGTGTTACATGAACATTTCTCCAGGTAATTTAACCCTACAACTATATAAAATTATAAATCATTCAAAAATAGTTTAATATGAGAAACTAA
>JASDQU010209174.1:0-28041 GCA_032191745.1 Picea mariana
TTCGGTTAAGTGGGACAACCACCGAGATATCCAGCTACCACGGTATGAGGTTACAAGGGTTGCTATCCTGTTGCCAACTCAAATGGCGATAACTTGCTGGATTCGCTATTATTACTATTGTAACTGAACTGTGCAATGTTAAGTAACTCCGACCAGTTGGACTGATCAGACCTATGGAAGTGCCTGAGGTACTCTTATAGAATCCTATTGATCCTCTCTGTTTGTCCGTCTGTCTGCGGATGGAAACTTGAAGATAGATTGAGTTTGGTTCCTATCAACTGGAATAGTTACTGCCAGAAGTTGCTTGTAAATCGGGCGTCTCTGTCTGAGATCGCTGTAAAAGGAACACCCCAATGCCGGGTTGGGTGGGAGATAAAAGGCAATGTGAAATTGATCTATCAATAAAAGGGAAAGAATAAGTCCCCTGCCACATCCTCCGTTGTGCAAGGTTGTTTACATGCAATGAAGGTTGCATACTTAGAGAACCTGTACACAACAACCATGATACTAGACAAACCATCTACATTCGGCAACCCAGTGATGAAGTCCATACTGACACTCGCCAAAGGTCTCACTGGAACGGGGAGTGGATGGAGTAGTCTGCGAGGCTGTTTCCTTTCTGCTTTGTTCTGCTGACATATTAGACAGGTCCGAACATACTCATCCACATCCTTATTAATGCTAGGCCAGTAAAAGCCCCTTTCCAATAAGGCCTGTGTTCTCTTTTTTCCTGGTGACTCACCACAAAGTGTAGGTGCCTGACCTGACCTGCAATACAACGTTGTATTTGCCCTGCTCAGTGTAAAGTCTAGCTGCCTTACCTGACCCGCTGTTACCTGCCCTGCCCACCACGCCTAGCAGACATAGTGGGGCTGAAAAGGACCTACCACGCCTACAACGGTTGGGACCAACATATGCATGGTGGGGCAAAATAGATCTGGTCAACCCAGCGCCCCCCCCATTCGTTCGGGGTCAACCCAGTGCCCCATTCGTACTGTTATACCATCAAAGCCCTCCCACTAGCAGATCGGGGCTGGAAAAGACCCTTCACCTCTAGCAAACATACCGGAAGATGGGCCAGACCTAGCATGCGTACAAGGGGTGTGACCAACATATGAATGGTGAAAGCAAATAGATAACTGAGCTACCGCTAATGTGGGTGCTTCAGAGCTTGGGCCCCTCAATATCAGTTTGGGTCAACCCTCCTTTATTACGCTAAATGCTTCACTGATGCTACCGCCCCCTTATACCCGACCTGTTTTAAGAATGTTGAAAGTCGTCCTGTTGTATAATAGAATTGGAACAAGATACAATTGACAGTGAATCTTTTCCCTCTTCCTCAGCATTATCGTCCCCTTCATCTATACTGCTAGAAGAAATAATAATTGTCTGTTGAATATAAGATCCAAATTCTTCAGAACAGTTTTCAAACAGTAAATAAGCTGGAAAAAACCTTTTACAATGATCACTAAAAGTTGCATGAAACTATTCCAGGGAAGATATGCTAGCAGGAAGAAAGGATCGGTACCATTCACAAGCATCTCCCTCTAATGAGTACATGAACATATTCATTAATACATCCTCATGATGTATACCCAACTAATGCATGACCTCATGGAATTCAAGCAAATGATCTTCAGGGTTGTCGTCTTTATTTTCTAGCAAGTAATCACTCCACACATATATAGTAGGAACAATATTTGGAAAACTAGTAACAACAGAGAAATTAAAAGGAGCAAACCTTCGATCCAAGATGGCTTCCATATAAAAATGTGACTTCTTAAAAATGTGGAGCCGCCACTGGATTCTTTAACCATTGAGTCGCCAGGTGAATGATCTACAGTATGAATGTCTCTGTTCTTTGTTCACCATCAAAGGTCAGATCTGATCGTTGTCATTCTCCCAGGGAAAGATGTTTCGTTACTCTGTTCCTTGACAACGGCACCAGAAGATGTTGGTCCTAAAGTCTACACCTCACTGCTCAAGGGCAGAGCTAGGCCATCTCATTTATGAATGGTTGGTTTTTATTATTATTTATGTGTCAGTTAGAGGGTTGGTTTAGCAAGACATGAGCATAGTTTGGTTGGCCAAATGACATGGACGAGGGTCCTCCTTGGTTGGTGGTACACTAAGGACAAACAAGTGAGACCGTAAAGGTAAAAAACAAAGAAAAACAACAAACCATTCAATGAACAATCTGCTGGAAAAAGTTTAAATCTTAAAATGCCATTTCAAGCATTAAACATGTACCAAAAACATAGTTATTCCCACATGGTGCAACAAAAACAAATCTTCATAAAAGCATAGTTGTTATCATAGGTTTCATATTAATAAAGACAAGTTATATAGTAGCTAAAGGAAAAGAGATGTACTTCGCACAAATCAAAATTATATTCAAGATAAGAAACACATACGAATTTGGACACAAACACACTCTCATCAATAGTATCTTCACCATGTAGAGAGCTTTAATCCATGCGTGGAATGGGTCCAACCAGTTGTTGTATTAATCTTTTTCTCCCCTGAAAACTGAACCCTTCTAACATACAAAGAATGCCTATTTATCACAGATGTGGAGGTCCTCAACCAGTGTGGAACTGAGAGTTCCTCTACACATCGGTTGTGAAACAACTTATTAACTTAACTAAAACACATTGCTGGAGTCTGTTAATGAATACTCCGAGCTTGAATTAATTAAAAAGAGTTCTTCTTATCACACACACAAAAAAACATTTATTATGCTTTAAACTTAAAAGAGTCTTGAACTAATCAATTAAAAATTGCTACAAGCAATGAAACTGGACTGATGAATGCACTGGAATGAACTGAGATTTGACAAAAAATGACTAAGAGTGACAAAACTGAGTTATGCATTGAGCACTGACATGCATGCACGCTATTGGAGGCCATTGGACATAACTGAATATGTTGGCAGTGTTTTTTCCCTTACTTATCTCCTGGAGGAAAGAAGCAAGTCATGTGGCATTTTCCTGGAGTCTCTAACATTCTTTTTGCATTCCAGATTATAGCAAGGGCACCAGAAGATGTTGGTCCTAAAGTTTGCACCTGACAACTAAAGGGCAGAGCTAGGCCACCTCACGTTAGGAATGGTTGTTTTTATTTATTTATGGGTCAGTTAGAGGGTTGGTTTATCAAGATATGATCATAGTTTGGTTGGTCAAATGACATGGACAAGGGTCTTCCTTGGCTGGTGGTACACTAAGGACAGACAAGTGAGACAGTTAAGGTAAAAAACAAAGAAAAACAACAAACCATTCAATGAACAATCTGCTGCCAGAAGTTTAAATCTTAAAATGTCATTTTAAGCATTAAACATGTACCAAAAACATAGTTATTCCCACAGGTTGCAACAAAAACAAATCTTCATCAAAGCATAGTTGTTATCGCAGGTTTCATATTAATAAAGACTAGTTATACAATCGCTGAAGTAAAAGAAATGTACTTCGCACAAATCAAAATTGTATTCAAGATAAGAAACACATACAAATTTGGACACAAACACATTGTCATCAATAGTATCTTCACCAGGTAGAGAGCTTTAATCCATGTGCAGAATGGGTCCAACCAGTTGTTGTATTGATCTTTTTCTCCCCTGAAAACTGGATCCTTCTAACATACAAAGAATTCCTATTTATCAAAAATACGGAGGCCCTCGACCACTCTGGAACTGAGGGTTCCTCTACACATCGATTGTTAAACAACTTATTAACTTAACTAAAACACATTGTTGGAGTCTATTAATGAATAATCTGAGCTTGAATTAATAAAAAAGAGTGGTTCTTATCACACAAAAAAGACCACTTATTATGCTTTAAACTTAAAAGAGTCTTGAACTAATCAATTAAAAACTACTACTGGCAATGAAACTGGACTAATGCATGCGCTAGAATGAACTGAGATTTGACATAAAATGAATAGGAGTGACATAACTGAGTTCTGCATTGAGAATTGTCATGCATGTGCACTGTTGGAGGCCACTGGAGATAACTGAATATGTTGGCAATGTTTTTTCCATTACTTATCTCCTGAAGGAAAGAAGCAAGTCATGTGGTGTTTTCCAGAAGTCTCTAACATTCTTTCTGTAGTTTGGATTATAGTTTCTTGAGTTCCCTGGTTGTGGCATTGTAGGGTCCAGATTCTGAAAATTTTGTTATGTACCTGTTGGCTATCGTCGAACTACTGGCAGATGAGCAATCTGATGACGTGGACTAGCTTGACTTTCCCTGGTTTGGCGCCCTTTTCAATATTTAAAATATGCCATTAACGGAGATAAGCCACTATGGGATTTCAATGTTCGGGAGTTTTGGAGGACATGATATTCATATCTCCCAGAGGCTCGGAGTCATTAACCACCACTTATGCTAATTAACCCAAGATTAAGACTTTAATCATTAAGTATTTCGGGAATTCAGGACTGTGAATGTTGAGTTTGAGAATCTCCCAGAGGGACAATGTTGCGGAGTGACGTGGCAGTTCAGGACCCACTTTGACAATTCGAGGCTCTGGAGAACTGGGCTCGCTTTGAGTTGAAATCCCCCGGAGTATCAATCTCCCGGAGTCATAACCACGTTTATCTTAATTAACCCAAGATTATCCTTTAATCATTAAATATTTCAGGAGTTTCTAGACTTCAACTCTTTTGGAAATTATGTTAACTCTCGATCAAAATCTCCCAGAGAAAATTTCCCTAGAGTGACGTGGTTGCTGTTATGTCATGACCGATGACGTGTCATGAAAAGAAGGGTGACACATGTCACCTGGAATGGGGTAAATGGTGTGCTGAAAATGCTCGAAATGAGTGCCATGTGTCGGTGACCAATGGGTGCCACGTGTCACCATAGATGAATGCTACATGTAAGCATAGATGAACGTTACATGTCAGCATAGATGAGTGTTATGTGTCTCCGACTTTTCGGGGTTTGGGGGATTTCAAACTCAAAGTATGTATTACTCTCGGAGGGCCGTACTAACAGAGTGACGTGGCACTTCGGCTCTTTTGGAAACTGTGTTAAATCTCAATCAAAATCTCCCGGAGGAAATTTCCCCGTAGTGACGTGGCGGCTGTGACATCATGACCGACGACATGCCATGAAAATAAAGGTGACATGTGTCACCTAGAATGGGGAAAATGGCATGCTAAAAATGCTCGAAATGAGTGCCACATTTCGACGTCCAATGGGTGCTATGTGTCACCACGGATGAATGTTATGTGTTAGCATAGATGAGCACTACTTGTCAGCATAGATGAGTGCTACGTGTCAACATAGATGAGCGCTACGTCTCTCCGGCTCTTTCAGGTTGGGAGCTTTCAAACGCAAAGTATGTATTACTATCATAAGACCGAACTAGCGGAGTGACGAGGCACTTCGGGACTTCAGCCCTTCGACTCTTCAAGAGTTTTTGAATGTAGAGTATGGATATCTCCCATACAACTAACCTCCCAGAGTGACGTGGTAATTCAAGGCTCCTGTAGTTCGGGGTTCCAGTACTTCGAGGGTTCGCGATTGTCTTGAAGTAAAACCTCCTAGATGGTTGATCCTTCTAATCTTACGTGGCGTCTTATGTGTCATATCACTGACGTGTCACAGAAACAAGGGTGATACGTGTCACTCAAAATTGTATAGATGACCGACCCAAATATGCTTGAAATGAATGCCACATGTCGTGATAGGATTGTGCCACGTGTCATGATAGGAATGTACCACGTGTCATGATAGGATTGTGCCACATGTCATGATAGGATTGTGCCACGTGTCTTTGGCTCTTCGACTCTTGGGCTCTGACATGTTCGTGATGTCATTGTTGCTGAAGTGGTGTCAACGTTTCGACATTCGAGAGTTTTTGAGTGTTGTGTTTGGAAATCCTCGGAGGATGATCATCGAAGTGATGCGGGGTTCAATGTTCGGGCATTTTTGGATTCTATGCTTGGAAATTTTGATGCCGAAGTCGCGGAGTGACTTATGTGTGACTCTTGTGATTAAACTTTGTGAGAGTTCTGAAATCCTGAATGTGCGAGAGCCATTGATCTGACAACCTATTGGATCTCCACCATTGAAATTTAACCTGTTTGTTTGGCTTGAAATCTATGCCCGAAATGAACTGCTCTGAATTGTTGCATTTTTTTTTTGTGGAAGCTTATTGCGTATACAAAGGATTTGGTGGTCTTGGATGTCTCCTACACACACA
Organism: Picea mariana; assembly: GCA_032191745.1. Taxonomy (NCBI): domain Eukaryota; kingdom Viridiplantae; phylum Streptophyta; class Pinopsida; order Pinales; family Pinaceae; genus Picea; species Picea mariana. Next base: position 6,208 of record JASDQU010209174.1, read on the forward strand.
AAAGACTTGGTGGTCCTGGATGTCTCCTGCACACACAAAATACTTGGCGGACCTACTGCACACTCAATTAGTGGCAAACATGATGACAAGTATTTCGAACCAATTCTTGACATGCAATTATCCTTCAAGAAAAGAAAAACAATTTGCGCAAAGATTCAGTCAAGAAAGATAATGAAAAAAAACCAAGTCATTTAGAGAGGGAAACCTACTTGACCAACCAGAAGAGAAATAATTTTGATGAAGCCATAAGGAAAAGAGGCAAGAGGGGCAGGGGTGCAGACTTAGGTCTCAACAGACAGCATGTGTAGTAGAAGTATGGCTTCGAGAACTTCTTTCTGGGTTACTTGGTCTCGGACTGGAGGCGACCTGCATTTGGTGTGACAACCAGAGTTGCATGAAGTCATCAGAGAACCCTGTGGTCTATGACAAGTCGAAGCATATCGAGATCAGATATTACTATATCATGGATATAGTGTAGAAGGGAGCAGACAAGCTCCAATTTCATGACTACATAGGATCAAGTTGCGGACGTGTTTACCAAGCTACTATCGAAGATGAAATTTGAGTACTTTAGTGACAAGCTTAGTGTGGTCACTCTTCATAATGAGTGTTATCATCCAGCATGAAAAAGGGCTGGTACTAAGACATGTGGAACTCATCAAGCATGAAAAAGGGCTAGCACTGAGTGTTCTCATCCAACATGAAAAAGGGTTGGCACTGAGACAGGTGGAACTCATCCTGCATGAAAAAGGGCTGGCACTGAGTGTTCTCATCCAACATGAAAAGGGGTTGGTACTGAGACATGTGGAACTCATCTAGAATGAAAAAGGGGTGGCACTAAGTGTTCTCATCCAACATGAAAAAGGGTTGGCACTGAGACAGGTGGAACTCATCCATCATGAAAAAGGGTTAGCACTGAGTGTTCTCATCCAGCATGAAAAAGGGCTAGCACTGAAACAGATGGAACTCATCCAACATGAAAAAGGGTTGGCACTAAGTGTTCTCATCCAACATGAAAAAAGGTTGGCACTAAGACAGGTGGAACTCATCCATCTTGAAAAAGGGTTGGCACTGAAACAGGTGGAACTCATCCAACATGAAAAAGGGATGGCAATGAGTGTTCTCATCCAGGATGAAAAAGGGTTGGCACCGAGACAGGTGGACTTCATCTAGCATGAAAAAGGGCTGGAACTGAGACAAGTGGATCTCATCAAACATGAAAAAGGGCTGGCATTGAGATCAAGGGTTCACATGATCAGGTATTGATGCATTGCAGGGTAGTGGATGTCCTAGGGACATGTTGTAGTTATTTGAGAACTACCCACGGGCCTTGGATGCATTTCCTGTAAAGTCACAATGGTGCACATGATGAGGTACAAATGCATTGCGAGGTAATGGATGCCATGATGACATGTTGAATCTATTTGAGAGCTACCCACATGTGATCTTCAAAGGTAATCTCCAGAGGTAATCTTGGAATAATGTAGAATGTCTCCCTCGCTGAGAGGGAGTGTTGATGTTTGGGAGGCATCAGAAAGACATTCTACTAGATTGATAATTAATAATAAGAATATTAATTATTAAACAATACTATTAATGTAATAATACATTTATAATATAAAGTATAAATATATTTATTACCCAAGGGACGCATCTCTTCACAGATGGTCACCATACGTTCTTTATATATAAAACACTCATCTTTGTAATAAAATATTCATTCACATGCAATATCATCTCATATGAAAATTCAACACAGACACATAAGAGAACTTTCATAGAGTAAAATACTTGCATAGCTCAAAATAAGATTATGTTGGATCAATTTCAAATACTTTATACTCAAGGCTCAGAGTTCTAAAATATAGTCAAAACCGATTATGTATTAGTTCTATTGGGATTTCTCAAAAATATAGAGTCTGTTACAATGATTTGAAATTTAAAATGCATTTGTCTAGAAGACTGGGATTAGGGATCCCGCAGACCATAAAAGTAAATATGTACAAGGAAATAAACTGAAGAAGGAAGAAGGTGGGCGGATTGAGATCATCAAAATCTAGGAAGAAGACAAAATAAAATTATTAGATTTTGGTTATACCTTTCTATTTAAAGAAGAAGAATAACTGCATGAAAATAGATAAGGAAAGTATAATGTGATCAACATGAACTTACTATGATGGTATCTCTCCCTTTCATTTGTTTGTTGTTGTCCTTTTATTCTCCTCGCTGACGGTTTCCAGAACTGTCCCAACTGTCGTTTCTAGGCCTTCTTTAGTTAACTTATCAATTGCTCTTTTAAACCAATCTTCAATATAATTTTTCATTTGCACAACATTTATGTCATGTCTTACTTTGATATTAAATAATTCTCCTTCTAAATCTCTTAAATTACGAGAAATTCCATGGATTGATTCTTCAATATCTTGATTTTTTATAGAGTAATCAATAAGCCAATTATCAATTTCTTCTTCACCATACTCAATTATACCATTGAATTTTTCGGCCGATAATCCCTTTAGTATTTCCACGTGTTCATCAAATTGTTGCTTTGTCATAAACATTGAATTAAAGATTAATTTGGGATCTTGAACTTCATGAGTGCTACCTGCTAAGTTTATTTTTGTAAGCCTTCTGAATAATTCTTCTCACTTTGTCATGACTTCACTGCAAGTTTGAACAATATCTCTTAGATTTTTAATCTTTTCTATCCAACATGCATTCAACTGTTTGATTCGACTGGGAGAAGGCAGATCTTCTTCTCTCCTCTCCATCTCTGTCATATTTGAAACTTTTATCCCAATTGGCAAGACAACATCTATATAAAACCCTTCTTCATTTTTAAAATCAGCTTAAAGATATTCATGGAACGCATGTGCTCTCGAACCAAAAGAAACAATATTTCTAGAGACTTCTCAGGCCTCCATTATAAGTGATTTTCTCTTTTTAATATTCCTCTCAACATAATTTCAAACAACCATAAGCAAACTTGATGATCCTTTGAATTTGGTACCTGATGTGGTTGGCTTTATCATTGTTAAAGGGATAGCCAAAATGGGAAGAGGCATCAAGGCAATTTCAAATTCTTTGATCTTTTCCTTTAACCTGACATTCTCAGCTTCCAAACCATCAATAGAATCATCAAGCACATTCCCGGTTGCCTTGTGAATTTTGGAAATTTGAGATGGTCGCATATGCTTAAGGTCAACCTCTGAGTGGGATTTTCCTTTCTTATTTCTCTAATTGTTTCTTTCCAATATTATCTTTTTAGAATCTTTATCAAAAACAAGACTCTGAATAGTAAAGGATTCTTCTTCACTGAAACTTTAATTCCCGACAACTTCCAATGCAGTATTTTGTTGAACAACACGCTCCTGTTGTTCTATTCCAGGAAATATCTTTTCAAAGTTTACTTCCACTTCCATATCTTCCAAAGAGAAGCTTTGAATATCATTTTCTAAGCCATTGTTCTCCTCCTCCTACAATGGAGTTTTTCTTTTCTTTCTTACAGGCAGTTTGTGGGAACTTTCAATTTTTCCAGAGGGAGGGTTCTTATCTCCTCCTCCACTAGAACTGTTGTTGACAGACTTCTTAACTGGGTGGGCCGTTGGAGCATTGCTCATGGATGTAGTATTTTTCAGAGTGACAACTGGAGATTGAGCACACTTTTCATTGAATTTTTTTCCTTTTTGTTTATAAAGGTCGTTGCTGCAAAGTAATGTTTCCAAATCAACAATATCATGTGCAGGAGTGTTCTAGATATTGACTTCTTCTTCTTCACTTAAAATAGTTTGAATGAAAGAATTACTAAACCCCTTTGATTGCATATGTTCAACAAAGATTTTGTTTGGGTCAAAACTTTGATCTTCTCAACATATTTCAAAATGACATTGTTAAAATGACTTGCAAATATAAAGCCATACATAATTTCTTATCCTTTTTGTAATGCGATAATTGGGAAGCAATTTCGATGGAAATGAGCTTAACCCAGTCAAAAATAACTTTCTCTTGGACTGTAAAATACAAAATATATAGAATCATCCAAAATATGGAAGCAATATTCTCTTGACCTGTTATTCTGGTAAATAACCACGCGATTTCTTGATAAGGGTTTTTCAAAGAGTCAACCTAAATTCTGGTTATATCCACTGGTATGGACACATGATTCTCCAGGTACTCTGGAAAGAGGTCAAGCCCATTATTGTGTTTCTTCAAAAAGTCTCTGCAATCTTCACCTTTGAAGCTGAGAGTGGGCTCTGACAATGTTAACATTTTACAGAAAACTTGAGGCGACAAAGAAATTGGAGAATGTCCCTGGAGTTGTATAGCCCTTTGATTCAGTACGTATTTGTCAACACGCCATGCAACAATTTCTTTACAGTCGAAAACCTCTGGAACACAACCAACAAGAGCAATCCAAGATGTCCAAATCACATTCCCGTTTCTCTGAGCAACGAGAGATGAGGAATAATACCAATATGCTCTCCACCACTGGAAATTATGATCTTTGTGGCAAAAAATATTCAAAGTATCACCACAAAATTGTTGTCAAGCCGATGCTGCCATTAAGTTGATAGAATTGTTTCTTCGATTGAATGATGGTTACAAATGAGCCTTTTCGAGAGATAATGATAATTTAATCCCTTCACAAATGAGGATTAAATGAAAAATTATTGAATATTTCTCGAGCCTTTCGCCATTAATAACAAGATTTTTGAATTTTGCTAAACAATTGTTAGCATTTAAATAACACTTATTGCGCATTGGGAAAATCAATGTAATGGCAAGGATGAAGATGCAAGAAGTTCAATATGAAATTTGCGTGAACTCGCCAACCCACGGTTGGATAAGATATCCAAAGAAACTAAGTATAGAAGGCGGTCGATCGGACTCACGAATGTCAATAGAATGGGACAATTGGAAACCCGAGATCCTCGAAGAAGATAAAAGTTAAGCATGGTCGAAATGTAGAACGTGGGAGTTGAAGTGTAATGTGAAGGCTGCGAAAGTGAAAGACAAATATTTGAACCTGCATACCCGTGAATTAAAGAAAATTCTAAGTGTTAAGGCAGGCTTATGCATAAGTGGGTGATCAAGAATGCAAGTGTGACAATCCGTGGGTACGAAGGTCCGCGAACATGAAAATGGCTAAGTATAGTAACCAAGAAATGGAAAAAGAAGGGATAAATATGAAGTGGGGAAAAAGGGAAAAATAGAAGGGGGGAAAGAAAGGGTGTAAAGAGATGGAGAAAATAAACAAGGGAGGGGAAAATGAAAAGCACGAAAAGGTTTCAACAAGTCCAAGGGGGAATTACCCATGTATATTAATTCAACCCATTTTTCTAAATTTGTTATTGGTATATAAACCTTCTATTTTATGATTGAGTCTTCTCAAATCCAATCATTGAATACATATAAGAGGGTGGGTGTGAGTGGTCACATCCCATAGTTATTGGGCACATGGGGGATGAGTGCAATAAGCTTGGGGAAGTGTGTGAGTCAAGAAAGACAAGCCAAAGGGAGGAAATTCATATGGGTCGGGACAACAATAGTAGAGTTTTGTGCATGAGTAGCAAGGCAGCAAGTAGAGAGGAGAAAAGATAGCTTGGAGTTGAAACAATGATGGAGGGCGAATTCTAGAGTGTATCCGCAGTGTTTTGGAGATAAAGACTAAAGAGTCAAGTTGTCGGGGCTGAAGAGTGGACTCCTTAGTGAGTTGCACTAAAATAACAAGTGTTTGTTGGTAGTTTTTCCTAGTGGTGAGTTCCTAGTTGAGAGATTCCTAGCTACATCTGCCATAGAGACCTTGATAAATGAATGGGACGCATGAGGGACTGATATCAGTGAAGGGGTACATTCCTTGGGTTGGGCAGGTCAAGAGGAAGAGAGTTGGTGGAAAATCAGGATAGTTGTAGGAGAATACATTAGGTCATAAGAATTTTGAGTTGTGAGTGGCCAGTGAGAGACCACCCTATTTTGTGGATTGCTAGCCTCAGCTCGGGGGTGATTTGTTGTTGAGATTTGGAACAACAAGTCTATCGTTGGGTCGAACGTCTGTCCTAAGCAGATGGTTGGACAATTTTTTATAAAAGATAAGTGTTTATCTTATTTTTGTTGTATTATGAGTTTTAATTTTCTATGCATGAACTTTGCATTTCAGAAAGATTATATGTCGTTGTGTTGAGTTGCTTAGATGCATTTCATGTCTAATTTTAGAGTGTTATAGATGCATGTAATTAATAATAATAGACAATAGAAAAATTTGGTTTAATTCGTAACTGGAAGCTACAAGAAATTTTAATTAGTTACCAGAGTTTTGTTTTTGTGAGTTTTTCGCACTGCAATGTCCCTCAGTTAGGTTAGGGGACGTTACATTATGGTATCAGTGTTAGGTTGTCATGCTTGAACAGTGGACTCATGAGTGAGTCACACTAAAACAACAAGTGTTCCTTGGTTTTTTTTCTTAGTTGTGGGTTCCCTTGAGTTCCCGGTTGAGAGATTCCTAGCTACTTGTGCCAGAGAGACCCTGATAAATGAATGGAATGCCCAAGGGATTGAGATCATTGAATGGGTACATTCCTTGGGTTGGGTAGGTCAAGAGGAAGAGAGTTGGTGGGGAATCGGGATAGTTGTAGGAGAATACGAGTGGTTCGTGAGAATTTTGAGTTGTGAGTGGCCAGTGAGAGACCACCCTCTTTTGTGGATTTCTAGCCTCAACTTGGGGGTGATTTGTTGTTGAGATTTGGAACAACAAATCTATTTTTGGGTGGAACATTTGTCCTGAGCAGTTGATTTCACAATTGTTTATAAAATATTCCTTGCAAAATTATAGGTACAAGGAAGCAAATTTGGTTCGTATATGAGGACTGGAGTTATGGATGATGCTCAAGGATCTTACATCCACGAGGAAGAGATCAAAGGTTTGCAAGTCAACACAGGGAATGCTGAGATAGATTCAAATGGAAGAAAATATAGGTAGGAGCCTTTCACTATGAGAAGCATGCACATGGAAGTGCAGATCTATAGAGATGACAATGAAAGGATTATGAAGGCTTAGGAGGAGATACTTAATAGCTTAAATATGTTGCATAAGCAAGTCAACAAAGACTCTGGCACCAAGCAAGTAGTTGGTGCTAGACAAGTATCAACATCTAGATCTCATAGAAAAAGGGATGATCATGGAAATGATAGGAAATCAAGAAGCATGAACAAGCACCATCATTCTCCAAAGCAATCCACCATAAGAACTCATGCAATTTCATGGCCAAGGAGCAACCCAAATGTGTCTCATATTCGGAGGCAAAGGAGAAGGCACGAGGAAAATATCTTAAAAAGTGAACTCATGAAGATCAACCCACCAAATTTCAATGGTGAACACAGGAAAGGAGAAGAGGTCGAGGCTTAGCTGTTGGAGATGAAGAAATATTTATAGCAATATGATTACTCCTCAGGGGTAGAAGCTAGAATTTTAGCCTAACACTTGCAAGGAAAGGCATCCATTTGGTGGGATCAAATTAAGTAAACCAAGAACCTTGATGAGAAGAGGATCTAATAGAGGCAGTTCAAAGGATGTTTCTAAGAGAAATATCTGTCCGAGCATTACTATGAAAGGAAGATGAAAGAGTTCTTTGAACTAAAGCTGTGAAGCATGACAATGGACGAATATGAAAAGAGGTTATTTGAATTGGAAGTATGTTGACTTCATCAAGGATGAGAAGGTCAAAATCCAAAGGTTTCTAAGCGGGTTACCCTCCTTCTACAGTGACAAGATTCAATATGATAACCCCAAAAATTTGGAGGAAGCGATAAGGAGATCAAGGCATCTTAATGAGCAAAGCAGAGGAAGGCCAATTTTCCAAAAGGATTGGAATGACAAGATTGAGGGTAAAACGATCAAAGGAAAAAAGGTTTTAAGCCACCCTTTTTCAAGAGCAAAAGCCAAGCAAATCAACAAGGTCAATCAACCCAAAATGAGCACAAGACCACAGATTCATTTGGGAAAAGGCCAAGGCAACAACCTGTACAATGTTTGGGATGTGAGGGAAATCACTTATATAAGGATTGCCCTCACAAAGGAGAAATAGTGAGGACTATCCACAACATTCAAGAGGCTGAAATGGTGGAAGAAAAGGGAGTAAACATGCTAAGGATTTATGTAGCCTTGGACAACAAGCAAGCAGAATATCAATCCCCCATGGTTGAAATGGAAGGTAAGATCGATAACCAATCCATAACAATTTTAATTGATTATGGAGCTAGCCATAGTTACATAAACTCTAACATTGTTGAAAGATTTCACTTGCAAAGGAGCAAGCATAAGAAATCTTGGTTAGTTCAGTTAGCCACAAGGGCTATGAGGAAAATCAATGAGCTTGTTAAATATTGTCAAATAGACATGGATGGACTCAACACAGAGGTAGATGTAAACATCATACCATTGGGTTCATATTATTGTCTAATTGGCATGGATTGGTTGGAAAAACACCATGTTTTCTTAAACTATTGCAACAAGAAAATCACATGTCTTGATGAAAAATGGAAACAAGGCAAAATTCAAGGCATCCCGAGAGCTATATATGTTAGGGAAATTCCAACTATGTTGTTGAATAAGATTTTTAGAAAAGGATGTCATATTTTTGCAGCCCATATGGAAGATGCAACCAAAGATAAAGTGGCAAGCATTGAAGACCATCGAGTCTTAAGGGACTTTGAAGATGTTTTTCAGGGAAATCTCGGGATTTCCACCAAGGAGAGACATTGATTTATCTATTGATTTCATGCTAGGAGCTGCCCCGGTGTCCAAGACACCTTACAGAATGGGCACACTAGAATTAAAAGAGTTACAAATGAAGAGTGAATAGTTGTTAAAGAAGGGGTATATACGTCCAAGTTTTTAAAGTTAGAGCTGCTATTAAGTTCTTTTCAATTTTCTAGACAATAATAGCATAAACAGGATTACTGAAATATACACAATCACAAGGTACACAACACTTAGCCTGGGAAACCATCATGGGGGAGAAAACCGAGCAAAAACTTCCTTAATATACATTGCCAATACAATGCCAAGATAATAAGCCAAACACAAGAGAATATCCAACGTTGAGCAATGCACCTCTCTCTTCCTTCTTCCAACAACTGGCAACTGCAACTTCCTTCAAACTTGCGCACTAGATGAGTAACTTCAGTGAGTGAGCTAATGAGGCTCCTTCCACTCTTATTTATATTGGATGGCAGGCTCTAGGGTGTTTTCTCTTCATCAAGCAGAGTCAAATTCTTCACTTAGTGGCTAAAACCACTTTAATTAGGCATGGGGCTGACTTCTTAATTAACAACATTATAGTTAGGGTTTGACCAATTCACAAAAGGGGATTTGGTCTTATACAAGGCTCGACGTGATCAATCCACAAAATGGGAATGATCTATAAGATAATAGCTCAATAATAAGTAGAATATTCTTTGCAGTTACAATATTTCAACAACCCCCCTTAACAAGAAGGGTATTCTACAACATCATCAGGAGAGAGAGAGGGCAACAACATCAACGACATCTGGAACACTGACTGGCATATATATAAATCATCGAAAGTTTTTCTCATCATCAATAACGTCATCATTCACAACTTGGAGCTGGAGTGTAATCATCATCATCATTCACAGTATGGAGCTGGAATGGCATCATCATCATTGTTCACAGTATGGAACATGGCCAACATCATCATCATCATCGTTCACAGCATGAAGCTGAAACATGAAACATCAACATCAGTTACCATAAAAGCTATAGCAACAACATCAACAACACCATCATCAACAACATGAGGCTAGAAAAACATCATCACAACACGAGGCTAGAGCAACAACATCACAGCACGAGACTGGAGCATCAATATCATCATCATCATCATGGGGAAACTGAATGAGGCAAGTGTATCAACAATATTTTGTGGTACTCTAACAGTCCCTAGGGATCTGCGCAGGAATAATAAGATTCCCTAGGATATGAAATCCCAACGAAGCTACCACGTGGTACTCCGACAGACCGTCCTTACCGGACCTTCGGGATCTGCCCAAGAATCATAAGATTCCTTAGGATTATAAAAATCCTAACGAAGCTACCACTACTGACCACAACTAGCATATACATGTACAAGTACTCTGACAGACCGTTCTCACCAGACCTTTAGGATGTGTCTAGGGATGATCAGTCCCCTAAGATATAAAATCCTAATTGAGCTACCCGTTGTTGGTCACGAAACCATAGTATCATCAACATCAATCCCCCTTTCGAGGAAGGTCCTTTCGGACTATACCAAGCTTGTCTCGAAAGTGCTCAAACTTTACACGAGACATGGGCTTGGTCAATACATCTACAACTTGCTCATCTGTGCCAACACATTGGAGCTTTATAACTCCCCTCTACACAATATCATGAATGTAGTGATACCATATTTCTAGGTGCTTTGACTTGTCATGGTGTTAGCTCCCAAAATGAATCAGTCACTATGGTTGCATTTTGTGGTTGATAGCATGGCTATTGGTAGTTTTCTCCAAATTTGTTTTGAGTTTTTCCAGTAGCAAAAATTAGGTTTTACTTTATGTCTTAGAAATAAGACTATCCATAAAGGTCTTCTCTTTTAAATTTTCATAAAATGCTTTCAACAGCTAATGCGTGTTTTAAAGATGATGGTTAGCTGGTGAAAGCGGTGATTTTCAACAGTTAAGGAGCATTTCTCACGGGTCGTTAGCTGGTGAAAGCGGCAATTTTCAACAGCCGAGGAGCGCTTCTCACGAGCCATTAGCTGGTGAAAGCGGGGATCACGTTTGTTTTATCCACATTTTAAAAAATCAAATGATGACACGCTTATCCCACGTCACGCAATCATTATGATGCACTGGTGAAAGTGGATAATGATGGAGACTCGGGTTTGCATGTCTAAATTGGATTGCAAAGCGAATCTCATTCAGTAATGCATGCTTCACAATCATGGCGTTGGAAATGGCGAATTTGAATCCATCATCATAGGTGCAGGAGCAGTACTACTTGGCTGGTGACATCAAATCGGCCCATCGTTTCCCCAACACGCATCACCCACAAATGTATGCTAAGTTTTTAATGTTGAAACACAAAGCCGAGTGTTTTCACCAGCGCAAGACCTCGGCTCGAACAGCAGATTGCAGTGATTGGTGTGCGAAATCGTTTCGGGTTTTGGATTGCAAATGGCAAGGAGACGTAGTGGTTCTTTGTTGAGAAAAGAATTGGACAGTCTGTCCTTCCTACAACTGCATCTAGAAGTGCAAAAACATTTCTCAAACGCAGGCTGTATGGAATATGTCGAAAGGCTATAGAATGGCTGTCACCAATCAACAACAGAGGCTTTTGCTAAAACATTTGATGGAAATAAAGCCGGTGTTGGGTCTTTAGAAATTATTGTGGATGAAGTTGCCATCGCTGCAGCGACCAGTTTTCCAAGATCAGGCCAGAGTTGGTTCAAAACGACAGCCACCAAGAACCTAAATTTCAGGGCATATTTAAAATAAGAGTTCAGAAATAATGCATGGAAGAAGAGCATGCCAGTTTCCCATTTAGAAGATGAGTGGCAGGATTTGTTTAAGGGCATCCAACTCTACATAACTTCAGAAGGCAGGTATGACAAACTGATGTTATATCATTTCAAGCTCTTAGACCATTTTACAAGGAAAACTCTCCTAAATCTACCTTTCTTCTTGCATAAGAGCTTAACTAAAGTTATTAAAAATATTAGAGCTGAACCTCTAAGTATGAAGAACACTCTTTGCCACTTTGGCCTTATTAAATTGATAATCGTGGAGGAGCTAAGACAGAAGGGAAGGACCTGGCAACATTTTCTTTTTTGGGAGGGCTTTGAAACTCAAACTCAGCCCATGACTGAACAGAGGAAAACAGGAAAGAGGCAATTAACTCCTCAAAGCAGCTCGAGGAAGAGGAGAACCCTTATAGGACCCCCAGAAGATAGAATCTCTGGTGTGAAATCTCACAGGTCAAAGAAAAAATTGGATTTTGAAACTACTACAGAACAACCTACAGAAAGGAAAACAAACATCTTAAACCTGCCATACACAGACTCAGAGCCAGAGCAAGAAGACGAGAGCCCTGCCATTAAGAGTCTTGAACACTCCATTGAGTTTGCATAGAATTGTGAGACCTTCACTCACACCGAGGAAGGGGAAACATCAAAGAGCACTAAGTCGAAGAAAACATAGAAAATCAAGCAACTCAAAGAAGTGATCGCTCAGCAGGAGGTCTTAGAGAGAGTAATAAAGGAAAGATACAAGACTCTGTCTGATAACTTCGCAGAAACAAATGTTGCATTTGAAAAGCTGGCTCGGGAAAGTGTCAAAGAAAAGAAGAGGAAAAGGAAAATCACCAAAGACTATAACAGTCTATGGTGGTTAGCAAAGCGCCTTAAAAGGAAGATTAGAAAATTGAAGCAAAAGCAAAAGTCACACCGAGATTTGCAAGTGCTAGCTCAGGTTGTTGTGAACATGCAAGGGGATAAAGCAGAGACACATTGAGTTTTTGAGTTTTGGAGGTGAAAGTTCATTTTGGGCTAAGGCAGAGCTTTCACCAGCGCACAGGGTAATTTTACAACCAGTTAGCTCGTGAAGGGCAGCGCTTTCACCAGCTAACCAACGCATCATAAGGTGAGTTAGCTGGTGAAAGCAGAAAAAGCATTTTTGAAAGCTAAGGATGGAGCAGGTCGTTTTTCACAGGATTTAAAGAGGTTCCAGAGTATTAAAGGGTTAACAACTTGATCGAAAAATACTTTGCATCAGAGATTCGTGGGAGTTTTTGAGACCCACATGCTAAACTGATCTCCTAAAGCATCGACTATGAACAACCGAAGATATCTAGCTGCCAAGACAGGTGCCTTTGCCATGTTTTATGACACCACAGATTCCAGAAGCTGAAGAATACATATGTCAAGTTTTGAGATTGAAGACCTTTCGAATGCTAGTCTAGTCATTAAGTCTTTGTTATCAAGTTGCTTAGTTAAATTTGAATTGTTATTTTTAGATACAGATCCAAGTTTTTAGGATCTTAAAAACTGATTGTAAAAGGCTATAAATGCCTATCTTTTCTAAGAGACAAGGGTTCAAACTGGGAATATTTTTGTGCTACTGTATAGACTCTTAATTACAAAATAAAAGTACAATTTCCTTTCGTTTTCAATATCAGATATATTCATGTTTCCCTTTCTGTACTTTATTTCAGTTTATTTTAGCTTATGAAGACTGTTATCTCTTTATTGAGCTCATAGACTTGAAGTGAAGGATTTCTTTCTATCTTGCATTAAGCCCTACATTCAGTTGTACTTGGCAATCAAGATTAGTGTTCTTCATCCCCTTCTTTCAAATTACTTGATCTGATTATTGTTTCCTGAAAGCACTGTTTCTTTAGATGTGTGATGAGTTGTCTATTACATTGATCATTAAATACCCCATTGTCCCAAGCATATCTACACATTATTTTTAAGTTACCAAGCATCCTTAGTCTACAACCCTAAAAAGTTTCTTGGAGTGATAACAAATTGGCATCGTTGCCGGGGAGACGAAATTCAAGTTCTGCTTTCCTGGGATACGACACAGAGCTGATCTTTGATGATAGACAAAGATTAGACATTTTTAGTTGGTTGTAATTATCTATCTGACGACTCCACAAGTTCATCCTGGCTCCTAAGAGAATCAGTACTATGGCGAATCCTCAAGAATCACCTATTACACCAGTGTCCAATCCAGAACTAATTCTCAGAAAGGGAAAGACAATCCAGGGTCAAACTTCAAGATCAAATACAGAAGGTAATCCTCTTTTCAGTTCTGGAAAATCTACTACAAAAAAATTTGAGTTCTTTTCAAAGAGCATTGATGAAAAAACAGCTGTAAATACTGTAGAAGAACAAACTCCTTTTGATCAACAGGAAAATACTAATGATGATAAATTGATAGATTTAAATTTGATTGAAAAAACATCCAAGACTTTAGAAAGAAGCCACAGTTCTTCTTCCCTTGAGTCTTTTCATTCTCAGCAACAAGAAGATCATTTGAACATTTATACTAGCCTCCTTGCTGTTGAACACCTCCTCCAAGAGTTATCTGCTAAAGGTGAAGGAAATTTAGCTGGACTACTTGCAAATTTTTACAGAGCCTCTTATCAAACCTCTTTCCCATTAGAAGATTTACCTCTTTCGCATTCCTCCAGTGCTGAAGACTCGAAAAAGAAACCATCACCTTTCTCACCTTTGATAGTTATGGCTGCACCACCTCCTTTGACGAAGATGCAACAAATCCTAGCTGCTAGGTATGCACCACTCATATTGCCAAACCCAGTATCAGCCATGCCAACGGAAGACTATCAGAAGTGTATGCCCAAATTTACAGGCGAAGGCGATGTCTCTACTGAAGAACATATTGAGGCTTTCTATAGTTATGCTGAAAACCTTAATATTGAAGAAGAAGATGTTTGGACACGAGTCTTTGTCCAAAGCTTAGATGGCCATGCTAGGAAATGGTTCAAAGAACTCCCTGCTGGTTCCATAGCTGGAATCGAACAATTGGATGAGACCTTTTTGAAACATTGGGGTGACAAAAGAGATTTGTTTATTATGTCACAGAATTCAGAAACCTAAGGAACAAAATAGTGAGTCAGTCTCTGATTTCACTAAAAGATTTAACCGGATGTATGGTAAAATACCAGCAGAGATAAAAACTTTAGATGCTTCTACCAAGATCACATATTCTGATGCTTTTGACTTATATTTCTGTTTATTGTTGAGAGAAAGGAGGTCACCAACATTATCTCTCATGCAAGATGCTGCCCTTGAGGTGGAATCAAATATTCTAGCCTCCCAGAAGTGGAAAGGAGATTCTGATAGGAGAAGGCCAAGGAATGAAGCTTCCTCTTCATCAATTGTTGATCTGAAGTTTGATAAATGGCTAAGATGCTAGAGTCTCTAACCTTTGAGATATCTAAGCTCAATATTGAAAATAAACAGCCTGTGAAGGGAAGAGGCACTTATGATTCTGCAGCTAGAAACCCAAATCAAAATCCCAACAACTTCAGAAGAAATAATCAACCGACACAGATCTTGCAAAGAGAAAAGAACCCTACTGAAGATCAAAGAATAAAGGTCCCTCTTCAAAATGTTGTGATGGACGAAGATGAGGATGAATATCAAGAAGATGGAGAAGATAACATTCATTGTGTTGGAGAAGAGACAAGGAAATCTTATCTAACACAACACGACTATGAGGAAGCATTGATGACTGAACAGACAGAAGACAATCTTATTGATGATGGCATTTTCACGACAGAAGATAAGAATAGATATAACCTCCGATCAAAATCTAATACTTCCCAACAAGATGCACCAGCCTCTCTCGAAAAGAGCACAACCCCTGTCAAGCAAAAAGATCAGACATCAGAGAATCAACAAACAAATCCTTCAAAGGTGAAATCATCAGCTCCTCCCAAAAAGACTGTTGCCCCTGTCAAGCATCAAACTCTAGAAAGTCAGGCTCCTATTGAACAACAAAGCAATCAGGAAGCTCCTTCGAATCAAGTAAAGGTCTCTGATAAAGCTTCTGATAAAGTCCCATATTCGTTCAATTTTGAGGCTGAAATGCAAAAAATTAAAATTCCTATTCCTCTAGTCGAGTTAATGAAAAATGAAATGTTCAAAAAGGATATCCTCAAAACTCTAGATCCCCAATCTATATCCCTTTTTGCTGATATCCTCAACATATATGATGAAAAGCCAACCATTACTCTGGGCCAAATGATAGAAGACAGAGATGAAAGTTGTCCTCCCTTTTACATCTCTCTAAATATTCATGAGAAGACACTGCATAACTGTTTGTTGGACTCTGGTGCTTCGCACAATTTGATGCCAAAGGCGTTCATGGATGAGCTTGGGTTGGAGATCACCAAGTCTTATCATGAACTTTTCTCTTTTGACTCTCGAAAAGTCAAATGTCTTGGGATGATCAAGGATCTGACTGTAACCTTAACCCAAGCATCCATGAAGACTATGGTGATGGATATAGTAGTGGCTGACATACCTCCTAAATTTGGATGTCTACTATCAAGAACGTGGATGAAGAGGCTAGGTGGCACTCTTCAAATGGATCTCTCCTACGCTACTATCCCTGTTTTTGGAGGGGTGAACAGAAGGCTATACAAGGAATCTCAGTTGGCATATGTAATCAGTGACGAAAAATTCCATCCAATCATCATATCTATTCTGTCGACACAGGTATGGGATCTTGTATTTTGCAAATTGATGATTCATTACCAGATGCATTGCTGCTTAGAAAGCCCATAGTTCATCCCACAGAAACAACAGAGGATGATCTTTGGACCATGTTCTTTGATGACGCTTGCACAAACGAGTCAGCAGAAGCAGGAGTGGTATTGATTTCCCCTTCTAAGAAAACTTCTCATTTGTCCTTTAAACTTGATTTTAAAGTGACTAATAATATTGTTGAGTATGAGGCACTACTTCTGGGGATAAATGCAGCCAAAGAGATGGAGATTAAAAGATTGCAGGTATTCGAAGATGCAGATCTGATCATTCAGCAGGTGAATAAGTCCTTTCAAGCAAAACATGTCAGGTTGAAAGCATACAGAGATGAAGTGTTGAAGGCAATTCACGATTTTGCAGATTTTAAAATTTCATATGTACCTAGAGCAATGAATGAATTGGCTGATTCATTAGCTGTGTCGGCTTGTGCTTTCATACCCCCTCTGCCTCATAAATTGAATTACGAAATTCAAGTTAAATATAGGCCCTCTCTCCCTGATAATGTAAAATTTTGGAAGGTTTTTGAAGACGATGCTGAACTCACTAGATTTCTTGCAGTGATAGATGAGTTTGTAGATTCGCAGATCGATCAAGAGAATGAACATGACAATGAAATTGAGAAGCCAAAATTCAGAAGCAAAATCGCAGCACATGAAATAGTCCAGCTGTCTACCAACAGAATTCCTAAAGGTTTGGTCCCTTTGGAAAGGCTTTTCGATAATAATGATGTGGCTGTCAAATTGGAAAATGGGGAAAAGGATTCAAAAGTTTTGCAGTATAATGTAGCTAGCAAACAAGATCCTAAATATGTCAATTTAGCTTCACATTTGACTGAAAAACAAAGGGTTGATTATGGAGAATTGCTAAAGGAGTTTGCGGACATCTTCGCTTGGCAATATGATGACTTGAAGACTTTTGACACAGAGGTAATTCAACATAAGATTCCCTTAAATAAAGACACCAAACCATTCAGGCAGAAGCTTAGATCCTTCAATCCTTTGTTGCTGCCTACAATGGAAAGGGAAATTAAAAAACTATTGGATGCCTGCATCATCATTCCTCTCAGATATTCATAATGGATTGCGAATCTCGTACCGGTCAGGAAGAAGAATGGGGAGATCAAACTCTGCGTCGACTTCAGAAATTTGAAGAAGTGCTCTAGGAAGGACAACTACCCTCTGCCTAAAATGGAGCATATTTTGCAGAAGGTGTCAGGATCAAAGGTGATGTCTTTTATTGATGGGTTTTCCGGATACAACCAGATTGCTGTCCATCCGGAGGATAAAGAAAAGACTGTTTTTACTACTCCATGGGGTACGTTTATGTACGAGAAGATGCCCTTTGGATTGATGAATGCAGGAGCGACATTCCAAAGGGCGATGGATATTGCTTTCGTTGGAGAGAAAGATAAATTTGTCCTGATATATCTTGATGATATCACTGTTTTCTCGAGCAGCCATGAACTTCATTTGTAGCACTTAAAAAGGACATTTCTAAAATGTCGAAGGTATGACATTTCTCTTAATCCAAAAAAATCAAATTTTGCACTTAAGGAAGGGAAATTACTTGGACATATTGTTTTAGCTGATGGGGTAAAAATTGATCCAAAAAGGGTAGAAGCAATTAAAAATCTGTCTCTTCCTAGATCAAAGAAGGACATTCAGTCTTTCCTTGGGACGATAAACTTTATCAGAAGGTTTATAGTAAACTTTGCATAACTCACAAAGCATATTACTGCTATGTTAAGAAAGGAATCCGAGGTAAAATGGACTGAAGCAGCCAAACACTCATTCAATGCCATCAAGGAAGCCATCACAACAGCCCCTGTTTTGATCAGCCCCGATTTCTCCAAGGTATTTTACATTTTTTCATTTGCTTCAAGAGATACAATTGCAGCAGTACTCTTGCAGAAAAATGCCGATGATCAGGAGCAGTCGGTTGCCTTCTTCAGTAAGGTCTTGAGGGACACAGAGGTAAAGTATGAATTGTTGGAGAAACAAGCATATGCACTTATCAAGTCATTGAAGGCTTTCAAAGTTTACATCCTTCAGGCAAAGGTAATAGCTTTCGTTCCCTCCAGTTCAGTTAAAGATGTGCTTGTACAACCCGACATAGATGGAAAAAGGAGTAAGTGGATAGCAAAGTTGATTGAATTTGATGTTGAAATTAAACCAGCAAAACTTGTGAAGGGTCAAGGCCTTGCCAAACTTCTGGCAGAAGAAAATTGTAGGCTGCTCAAAATAAATTTGGTAAGTTTTAATGCAAATAATGTTTAGTCTTCAGAGGATAAAGAAGGTGAGGAAATGCAGGTCTCAGCTCACCTAGTTGATTGCAAATGGTACAGTCAAATTATTCATTTTCTGCAAACTTTATCAGTCCCATCAGATTTGACAAAAACACAAGGAAGGGCTTTGAAGCTCAAAGACATAAATTTCTGCATCAATGGCAACTTATTGTTCTGGAAAAATCCAATAGGTTTATTGTTGAGGTGCATAAACCAAGAAGAAGCAGCTAAGGTCATGATTGAATTCCATAATAGTGAATGTGGGGGACATCACTATTGGAAAACCACTGCACATAAAATCTTAAGATCTGGTTACTACTGGCCATCCTTATTTTCAGATGTGTATGAGTTTGTTAGAACATGTGACAAGTGTCAAAGATTTGAAGGTAAACAACAACTGAAATCTCTTCGCATCAAACCTATAGTGGTCACAGGTCCTTTCCAGCAATGGGGCCTGGACTTCATAGGTGAAATTCACCCGCCTTCTAGTGGTCAGCACCGGTGGATCCTTGTTGCCACCGATTACTTTACAAAGTGGATTGAGGATATTCCCACCTGGAACGCCAATCATACTGTCATCATAAATTTTCTGCAAGAAAACATATTTGCCAGATTTGGCTGCCCTAAGAGAATAGTCACTGATAACGTTGCTGCATTCAAAGATAAACACTTGGTGAAATTATGTGAAGAGCTGGGAATTTAGCTGGTACATTCCACTGCTTATTATCCGCAAGGGAATGGCCTAGCTGAGTCATCAAACAAGAGTTTAGTCAGAATTATAAAGAAGCTGCTTGAACAAAATGCCAGAGGCTGGGATTCCAAGCTGAAGTTTGCTTTGTGGGCTGACAGGGTTACATGTAAGAAATCAATTGGTACATCTCCTTTCAAGTTGGTATATGGTACTGAAGCCATATTTCCTGTTCAACTTGCGCTACTGGTTGCAAAGTTTTTACAAGAAACCGATTCTGAACCAAATGATTTGACTCAGAGAATTCATAATTTGGTAGAGCTACAGCAAGATAGAGAGCAGCTTTTGGAAAGAACAGAATTACATCAAGAAAAAATCAAGGAGATCTTCGACAAGAAAGTCAAATCAAATGTCTTCAAAACGAGGGAATTAGTCTTAAAGTGGGATGCATCAAGGCAAGAGAAGGGGAAACGAGACAAATTTGAGGCTCTCTGGACAGGTCCTTTTGTCATAACAGCGGTGCAGCAGAATAATACCTTTGTTCTCCAAAATCTTTCAGGCGAGGAAGTAGCAGGTGGCCCTTTCAATGGGCGCTTTCTAAAGACCTATTTTTTATAAGGCTTTTTCTTAAAAGCCTTGTTCTACTTGTACATATTCTTTTTCAGTTATGTTTTCTTTGTTTCTACCACTTGAATAACTCCATGCCCAATGGTACTAGCAAAACTATTTTTTAGATTTCTGTTTTAAATTTTAATAAGGCTACTGAGTCTAGCTAGGTTCTTGGTCACCTCACAAGGAGATGTCCATCCCAGTTGGAGCCAAATGTTAGCTCCCAAAATGAATTAGTCACTATGGTTGCATTTTCTAGTTGATAGCATGGCTATTGGTAGTTTTCTCCAAATTTGTTTTGAGTTTTTCCAGTAGCAAAACTTAGGTTTTACTTTATGTCTTAGAAATAAGATGATCCATAAAGGTCTTCTCTTTTAAATTTTCATAAAATGCTTTCAACAGCTAACGCATGTTTTAAAGATGATGGTTAGCTGGTGAAAGCGGTGATTTTCAACAGCGAAGGAGCATTTCTCACGGGTCGTTAGCTGGTGAAAGCGGCGATTTTCAACAGCCGAGGAGCATTTCTCACAGATCGTTAGCTGGTGAAAGCGGCGATTTTCAACAGCCGAGGAGCACTTCTCACGGGCCATTAGCTGGTGAAAGCGGGGATCACATGTGTTTTATCCACGTTTTAAAAAATCAAATGATGACACACTCAGCCCACGTCATGCAATCATTATGATGCGCTGGTGAAAGTGGATAATGATGGAGACTCGGGTTTGCACATCTAAATCGGATTGCAAAGTGGATCTCGTTCAGTAATGCATGCTTCACAATCATGGTGTTGGAAATGGTGAATTTGAATCCATCATCACAGGTGCAGGAGCAGTACTACTTGGCTGGTGACATCAAATCGGCCCATCGTTTCCCCAACACGCATCACCCACAAATGTATGCTAAGTTTTTAAGTTGAAAGACAGAGTCGAGTGTTTTCACCAACGCAAGACCTCGTCCCGAACAACAGATTGCAGTGATTGGTGTGCGAAATCATTTCGGGTTTTGGATTGCAAATGGCAAGGAGACGTAGTGATTCTTTGTTGAGAAAAGAATTGGACAGTCTGTCCTTCCTACAGGCGCATCCAGAAGTGCAAAAACATTTCTCAAACGTAGGTTGTATGGAATATATCGAAAGGCTACAGAATGGCTGTCACCAATCAACAACAGAGGCGTTTGCTAAAACGTTTGATGGAAATAAAGCTTGTGTTGGGTCTTTAGAAATTATTGTGGATGAAGCTGCCATTGCTGCAGTGACCAGTTTGCCAAGATCAGGCCAGAGTTGGTTCAAAACGACAACCACCAAGAACCTAAATTTTAGGGCATATTTAAAGGAAGAGTTCAGAAATAATGCATGGAAGAAGAGCATGCCAATTTCCCATTTAGAAGATGAGTGGCAGGATTTGTTTAAGGGCATCCAACTCTACATAACTTCAGAAGGCAGGTACGACAAACTGATGTTATATCATTTCAAGCTCTTAGACCATTTTATAGGGAAAACTCTCCTAAATCTACCTTTCTTCTTGCACAAGAGCTTAACTAAAGTCTGTAAAAAGATTAGAGCTGAACCTCTAAGTATGAAGAACACTCTTTGCCACTTTGGCCTTATTAAATTGATAATCCTGGAGGAGCTAAGACAGAAGGGAAGGACCTGGCAACATTTTCTTTTTTGTGAGGGCTTTGAAACTCAAACTCAGCCCATGAATGAACAGAGGAAAGCTGGAAAGAGGCAATTGACTCCTCAAAGCAGCTCGAAAAAGAGGAGAACCCTTCCAGGACCCCCAGAAGATAGAATCTCTGGTGTGAAATCTCACAGGTCAAAGAAAAAATTGGATTTTGAAACTACTATAGAACAACCTACAGAAAGGAAAACAAACATCTTAAACCTGCCATACACAGACTCAGAGCCAGAGCAAGAAGACGAG
>JASDQU010209175.1:15550-25881 GCA_032191745.1 Picea mariana
ATATCAAGAATACCTTTCTTTCACTAAATTACAATGGGACTAATCCAATTGGCCTCATCCACAAGGAAGATTATCCGAGTTGCAAGCATTATTTTGATATCTTTCTTATTCTTTTATTTGACTCTAGGGTTCATGACGTATGGTCTATGCTTGAATGGATTAGCATCAATATTGAATTCTAATTCATTTCCCCTATGTCTCCCTTAAGCCCTTTAAATCATGAAAATGTTTTATCAAATAAATCTTGATATTCGCGTGACAAAGCTCATATCTTTGTCATAGTTTGATCATCCCAATAATATCCTATAGATTCCAACTTAGGATGCTCCTCACTCCAGGTATTCACTTTCTACAACTTCAGAGGATAAGTATATGAACTGTTGGTATCACCCGGTAGGGTATCCTTAACTTCTCTTGTTTCAAAGGATTCTTTAAAGTTTAAATGTACAAGTTCTTCCAAATCCTCAGGATCTTTAAGATCCTTGTCAACCTTGCTACAAGCCATAGGTATTTTTGCAAGAGATGTGTAAAAACTATACTTGAGTAGATGTTGATGCTCAAAACAGACTGTATTTGGATATTTAGTCTTGAATTTATTACTAAATAGCATTTTCTTAATTTGATATAATACAATTGTTATTTTTGAAGACTTACTAGAAAAATAGAAATCATGATAGAACCGACTCATGAACAACTTAAGTTTGCTATGCATTGTATCCTAGAATGTGCACACTTCATCATTTTAGTGTGCAGTACATGTGCACACTATACCATGGAAGGTGCATGCAAAAATGATATCAAACAACTCACTGGATTAAGTACATTTGTATTTACATTTACAGTTGGGGTTCGGCCTAGTAGTATTACATTCCCCTCCCCTTATTTATGCATTGTCCACAGTGCAATATATACACATATACAACCAAAATTTCAAAAATCCTAAAAACTATGTGGGTATTCTACCCGCATAGCATCCTCATGCTCCCAATTTACATATTCAGGACCGCACCAGGTCCATTGGACCTTTACTATTTGTATGGTTCGATTCGAGAGCTTATTGATCTTCCAATCCAATATGCACACTGGATGCACTTGAAATGCACCTTCTTGCTCCACCTGAATCACATTCCAATCAATGACATGATTAGCATCAGCTATATACTTTTTGAGTAATGATAGATGGAATACATTATGAATAGACATTGATGAAGGAAAGGAAAGCATGTATGGTATAGGCCAAATCCTCTCCAGGATTTCAAATGGCCCATAATAGTGAGCTACCAACTTTGAACAATTTCCTAATTTCAGGGAACTTATGTTGGCCTTGAGTTTCAAGAATACATGTTCACCCACTTTAAATTCCCTGTGAGTTCTTCCCTTATCAACGTAGCTTTTACTCTTGTCTTGAGAAACCTTTAAATTATGTTTTTTTTCAACATTTTCTCTTCCATTTCCTTTAGTAATTATGGCCCAACTATTTCTCTATCTGTTGGTTTGTCCCAACTTACCGGTGTGTTGCACCTTCTTCCATAAAGTGCCTCAAATGGGATTATCTTTAGATATGCTTGGTACCCATTGTTATAAGAAAAATCTACTAAGTGTAGGTTGTCTTCTCATTTTGATGGTTTATCCATCACATACATTCTCAACATATTATCAATCACTTGATTGACCCTCTATGTTTGTCTATCTGATTTTGGATGATAAGTTGGACTAAAATTCAAATTTGTTCCAAATCACTTAAATAATCCTTTCCAAAAATTTGATGTAAATTTTGGATCTCTGTAAGACACAATTTTCTTGGGTATATTATGTAATTGAGAAATTGCTCTCATATAAACATAAAAAACGTTGGTTTCCTTGTGATTGAGATTTATTGGAATAAAATGGGCATCTTTAGTAAGCTTATCCACCACTACCATAACAAAATCATGATGTTTTTTTGTTCTGAGAAGTTTGGTGATGAAATCCATTGTTACAACTTCCCATTACCACTTAGGAATGGGTAATGGTTGTAGCAAACCATCTGGGTGTCTATTCTCATCCTTGACCTTTTTACACTCCAAACATTTGGCAATAAAATCAACAACTTGTTTCTTCATGTATGGCCAATAATATTGGCTCTTGATAGGTGCAATAGTTTTCTGATAACCTAGGTGCCCAACATAAGGTACATTGTGCATTTCCCTCAATATCAGATTTTTCAATTTCTGGGAATTGAGTACATAAATTATGCCCTTGTACATGATAATTTCATCATTTTCTAGCTTATAGTCTTCAATTTTCTATTGCAAAATATCTTGATGTAATTTTGTTATTATTTCCATGTATTGGAAATCTGATTTTGCAGCCTCTAAGACTGTGTATTACAAATCTGACCGGTACATGCTTATGGCTGTAGCATGCAACTCATGCACCCTTATTTTAAGTGCATAAGCCACCTTGTTCTCTCTCCCTTTGATATGCTTTATATCAAAGTCATATTCACTGAGAAATTCTAACCACCTTCTTTTACTGGCATTTAGAATTGGTTGTCACAATAAATATTTCACTCCACTATGGTATGTCCTCAACTTGAACCTTTTTCCCATGAGGTAGTGCCTCCACATCTTCAAGGCATGCACTATGGCTACCAACTCCAAATCATGAGTAGCATATTTATTTTCATGCTCCTTCAACTTCCTTGATTCGTAACATACAACATGTCCATTTTGACTAGGGACTCCACCAAGCCCTTCTTTACATGCATCAATGCATACAATGAAGTCTTGATTTGGATTGACAATCCTTAGTATTGGAGCACTTGTTAATAAATGCTTCAAGTGTTGGAAACTCTTTTCACAATACAATGTTCATTGAAACTTCACACCTTTCTTTTGAAAGGAAGTGATTGGGTGTGGAATATTTGAGAATCCTTCAATAAATCTCCTATAGTAGCCTATGAAGCCCATGAATGATCTAACCTCTATCACATTCTTTGGAACTAACCATCCTCTAACGACATATATTTTCTCAGGGTCCATTGCTATCCCTTCCTCTGAAATGATATGCCCAAAATAATGAATTTTCTTCTGATAAAATGAACACTTGCCCAATTTGGAATACAACTGATGCTCCCTTAATACATGTAATACCATCCTCAAGTGTTCTTCATTCTCTTCCTTTGACTTAGAATATATAAGAATGTCATCTAAAAATACAATGACAAAGTTATCTAAGTATTCTCTGAAAATACCATTCATTAAACACATGAAGACAACTGGTGCATTTGATAATCCAAATGGCAGCACTGCGAACTCATAATGACCATACCTTGTTCTGAAACCAGTCTTGTTGATGTCTTCTTCTTTAATTCTTACCTGATAATAACCTGACTTGAGATTGATCTTGGATAATTTTTTTTGCATCTTTCATTTGATCAAAGAGATCACCGATCCTTGGAAAATGATACTTATTCTTCACATTTACCTTGTTCAATTGGCTGAAGTCAATGCAAATTCTCAATGCTCCATCCTTTTTCTTCACAAATAATACTGCTTCACCCCAAGCTGACACACTTGGGCATGTATACACCTTCTTCAATATCTCTTCAAGTTTCATTTTCAACTCCTTTAGTTTTGGTGTACTCATCCTATATGGAGTCTTGGATACTAGAGATGCTCTAGGCATCATATTGATGGAGAAATCAATGTCTCTTTTAGGGGGTAATCCTGGTATTTCTTTAAATACCTCTTCAAAATATTTTAGGACTACATAATATTCAATATTTGACACTCTATCATTAGGTGTTTCTTCCATATGAGTTACAAATATTTGACATCCTTTTCTGTAACATTACTTCAGTTGCAATGCTGAAATTTATCTGACAGTTACTGCTCTGGGAATTCCTTGTACTATCCATAGGTTCCCTTCCCTATCTAGTAATGTAAATGCCTTGTTATGATAGTGTAGGATATCATGACGTTGGTCCAACCAATCCATACCAATTATATAGTCATACTAACCTAAAGGAAAGATGTTCAAATCTTCCCTGGTGTTCAGTCCATTCATGTTCATAGGACATGACTTAACCATATCACTAACTTATCTTTTGGCTCTGGTAGCCAGCTACACCAACCAGGATTTTCCATGTTTGATTCTTGGAAAGTGCAATATTTTCACCATCTTAGGATCTATATAACTAGGAATAGCTCCTAAATCAATTAAAATAGAAATGGTTTTGATTTTGATCATACCTTCCACTTCAGTCATATGTGATAGATACTCTGTTTTCTTGTTGTACAAGGCTGCGTAAATCCTTGGTAAACTTCTTCCCATGTCCCCCATTGTTTCATCTTGTTGTGCATTGTGAAAAATCCTGATTTTTTCACCTTTGTGAGGACAATCTCTATAGATACGATCTCCTTTACAACCCCAACATTGAATAGGTGGATACCTTGGCCTTTTCCCCCCTATCTCAATCATTTTGGGTTCTCTAGAAGTTGGTTGTCCTTGAGGACTATTTCTAAAGAATGGTGGCTTAGTCCCATTCTTCCTCTGATCCATATTGAATTTATTCTTGTCTTCCCAATCATTTTGGAAAGTTGGCCTTGTTTTTTGTTGATCATATAGGCATTTAGCTCACCTTATGGTCTCCTCCAATGTTTTGGGATCATCATATTGTATTTTTTCACTGATGAATGATGGAAATCCACTCAAATACCTCTAAATATTAACTATCTCATCCTTTATGAAACAAACATACTTAAATAGTTCTAAAAACCTTCTTTCATATTCATCTATTGCCATACTCTCAAGTTTGATTTAAAATAACTCTTTCATTTTCTTGTCATAGTATCTCTTAGTCAAGTATTTCTTTTCGAAATACTTCTTGAATTCCTTCCAAGTAACATATTTCTCTTTAATGTGTTTCACCTGCACAAGATGATTCCACCACATGGATGTCTTTCCCTTGAGTTGATAGATGGCAATTCTTCCTTCTACGTGTGAAGAGTAATTGTGCAATTAAAAATATTTTCTCATGCCTAGCAGCCATGTCTTTGCATCTTCATCATTCATGTGATCACCATCAAATGTAGGAGGTTTTATTTTGTTCATTTATCCTCGTAGCTCATCCAAAATAGACCTCTTATGCTTCCTAACAGGGGATGGACTTGATTTGTTGTGTGCTCTCCTATTGGAATGCCTTGACGAGTGATGGCGATTTCTACTAACACTTCATATTCTTCTTTTCTCATCAAGAGACCTATGACTTCTTGATTTTCTTGAGCCACTCTACTTATCCAATTTATTTTCTATTTTGTTAAAGATCTTCATTAAATTTATGTTGAAGTTCTTCTATTGCTACTTGGATTTCATAATCCTTTCAGTATCATCCTTGTGGCTTTGGACATCCTTTTTAAAAAATTTAATGGTCTCTACCATATTCATGTTTTCTTCCTTTCCTTCTCCATGTTCATTTGAGTTTGTTCCTTCAATACCCATATGGACATCCGTACCTCTAATATCATATGCCTGAATGTAATCCCACTATGTATCTTCCATCCCTATTCACTCTTTGTTGATCCTAATCTGATCTAACTATTGTTAACTCTGCAAAATGTGCAGCCAAGAAAATTTGTTAGGATAAATAATTTAAAAGATTCATGAAATTATGTACAATTCTAGTTCAAAAATGCATTTGAGTTCTTTCTTCTGATTTCCTGAAAAATTGAATGACCAAATCAATTTTCTAGGTCAACAGTTATATTCTACTTTCCGATACCTTTCCAATTCCTTCTTCCATGCTCAATTCTGTGTCTTGAGTAGAAAGTTATGGTTATTTGAAAATTGTCCAATAATTTTTTTGTTCACACTTCAACTTGGTGGAAATCTGTGCTGTAATTATGAATTTTTTCATCTACTCCATTAGAGTTTTGGTATGATCTCAATTAGGTTTCTTCATATACATATATTGGACAATATTTCCAAGTTTCAGCTCTTTCTAGGTTCTGGGATGCTAATTACAGCCTACTGAAGTTCTAGGCCAATTAGTGTTTTTGGTATGGAATGCTATAGGTACCTTCTCTACCATGTTAAACATTTTTAACAAGCCCAAAATTTTAATTCAGCTCCAACAATTTTTTCTATGTTTCAATATCTTTCCATCGACTGCTCCTGTGCCTCAATCTGATTCTGGAGCAGAACGTTGTGGCCCTTCAAAGTTAGTTAGGTCTTAAAATTTAACCTACATGGTTTGACCTGTAACTTCCTATAAAAGCTCCATTTGACAAATGATTTACACCTTTATAAATATCTCTTTGGGCTCTTTCATTTGATTTGTAAAGACAAATTGTACCTTGGTAGA
The DNA here is from genome assembly GCA_032191745.1 of Picea mariana. Classification (NCBI taxonomy): domain Eukaryota; kingdom Viridiplantae; phylum Streptophyta; class Pinopsida; order Pinales; family Pinaceae; genus Picea; species Picea mariana. The sequence continues at coordinate 21,897 of JASDQU010209175.1, forward strand.
TTCTATTCTCAGGGTTTTTGATTAGCTAAAAAATCTATTTATGGCCTCAAAAATGCATTGCAAAAAGATGACCTTCAAACAATATAAAATGTCGCAGAAAATTCATTTGTTTTCCACTGTTGTATACCATCCAACCTACTTCACACGCATAAATTTGAAAATGTACACCATATATAGCCTACACAACAACACCATAAGGTAGTGCATGCTCCGTGCACCAATAACCAACGTACTACTTTTGTGTCACGCGTCAATATCTACCATGCACAATTTTGGTTCATGCACTAATAATTGTTGCGCCCAATTTTTGTATTGCATGCTAATATTTTGTGCACATTATACTATACATATTTCACCATGCCAAAGTTTAGTACACTCCCACCATGCACCAGTACTCTGCGCAGACCATTAATTACACCATCGCACGACAGGAATATTCAACATGCATGCATTGCATACCAACATTGTGCACACACCAACAAAATTCCTCTGTGCTCTTCCAATACTGCACACACCACGCATGAAAATATTATGTGTGCATACACCGTGTGTGCCAATATTATGCATGCGCCACCCAGTCTGCACTGTGGAGTGCTAAATTTAGTGTGCACATCCACACACTATTATTTTTCGCGCTTCACTAGTTCAGCTTCGCAGAGTGCCAAATTTAAGTGTGCACATCTGCGAACCGTTATTTTTCATGAATTACCAATTCTTCACCGTGTAGCACCAAATTTATGTGCACAGACTCGCACACCATTATTTTTTGTGCATTACCACTCTGCACCACACAACACCAAATTTAATTTTCCCTCATTACCACTCTACATTGCGCAGTGCCAAATTTAAGTGTGCACACCTACGCACCAATATTTTTCAACACATCCCAACTTGTACTCCGCATCACCAAATTTTAGTGCGTGCATCCACGCACCCTCATTTTCAATAGTTCACAAATTTTTCACTGTGCATCACACATATTTAGTGTGCACACCTATCCACCTTCATTTTTTTGTGCATCAATTCCTCGTGAATTCCGTTGTAGAAATTGGGGCTTTTGCCAAACGTTTCCCAATTTACACCATGGAAATTCTTAAACTATGAAATTTGTTCAATTTCACTACATCAACGCCAATTCAACCTCTGCAACAACAAATCGTTGATGGTTGACATTCCTCAAACGAAATTTTTCCCAAACTCAATTTTCGAATTGAGAATTTTAATCAACTAATATCGCTCCATCCGTCATGGCCTCCCTATAACTTCAAATTTGACCAATTCTAGGTCTGAATTTTGTAGAATAGATATTAAACTAAGAATATCTCACCTTTTGACCAAATTTCTCAATTTTCCCATGCATTTAACAATAGAAATTGGGGCTTTTGCTCAATTCCACGCAATTTCTTCTAATTTTTACCATGGACACACTATAACTTGAAATTTGGCCACTTTGAAATCAATTCTCCATGAAATTTCACTTCAATTCAACTTTCTCATCCCATCCAGGCTCAGTGTTGAAAATTGGAGCTCTGATACCATATTATAGCATCCCCAACATCCAATTGGGCTATGCCACATAAAAATTCTTAATTGTATACAAAATTAAAACATATAGAAACCGTACAAATGTAGATATTCATATAGAATGATAATAAAAATACACATGCAACACACATAGGAAAAACAAATAAAAATAAACGCATACATAATAATGGAGCATGTAATTTAACACACAATCGACACTTGTCTTGGTAAAAATATCACCAACTGCATGCAAACCTTGCACGTTCCTCCTATCCTTAGACCACACTGCTCAAAACTCTTAGCAGCTGGTCATCCCCAAGCTAGGACTAAACTGCACCTGGGTAAAGGAATTCCTAACCAGGATGATGTATCTCATGCAGTAGTCCCTCATTCCCCACATGCATGTCCCACCCCAGGAAGTGTGCTCCGTATCAACAGTCCTTCAGCTGACCCACTTCCTTTTTGGGGCTTCAGCAACAGGCTAGACATGAAGTCTCAGAGCCCAATAGTTGTAGTTTTTCACCTTTGGGAAATGATTTCCCAACAATTCTCTCACCCAAAGGGAATTTCTCATAGGCCTGGCAACCCGCTTCTTCAGTCCAGATCCTAAGCTAACCAGGGACAAGCACTAGTATGGGTATGGGTACGGGTACAATGAAAGGAAGGTACATAGGAAAACTGAATGAGTGAGTGAATGATGAAGGAAAATGAACTAAGTCCAAAATATACATATGCATGTTCCAAACTTGACACTTGTCATGTTGAGAACTACTTTGGCCCACTTGTCCCCATCCATAGAACTTAGGATTAAATAATTATCCATACTTTATACTTTAAGGAATATTAATATAATATCCCTTTTTGGCTTAAGCTCCCTAGATTATCCCTTATCCTTAACTTTTAGCCTCCTTTCCCTAACTAGTGGAGTTTAGTACCCGATACTCTTTTACATGGTTGGTCTACCACAGTGATGCATTTTTCATTAATATTTGCATGTGATTACATTTATATTTATACATATACCGTCCTTTCTACATCTTGTCTCACCAACCTCAAAATACAACATATACACAAAGGATCTCTAGCCTCAAAATCATGAGCAATTAAGTTTTCCTAAGTTGTATCCTAGAATGTGCACACTTCATCATTTTAGTGCCCAGTACATGTACGCACTATACCATGGAAGTTTCATGAAAAAATGATATCAAATAACTCACCAGCTTAATTACATTTGTATTTACATTTACAATTGAGGTTCTTCCTAGGGGTATTACACCTATAGGTTTCTTTCAACTCCCAAGGCCACTCTGATGGTGTTCTGCAACTTCTCAGTAAGTTTTTCATCATTCAAAGTATCCAAAAATATTTGAAGCCAAAGGTCGACATCCTTTTGTTACTCGTTTGAGGATTCCATGTGGAAAAATTGTTTCCTAGTGAGCCCTGGTTGATGGAGATCTAACTTGAAGATTTCTTCTACAACCGTAGGTATTGAAGGACTACGCATCTTTCTAAAATTTTGTACTACACTCCTCATTAATTCCTTCTACATTATACGATCATACATGGTATTTTCTGGTGCATACTTCTGAATATTTATGTGATGTGGAATTTCTACATCTGTAGCAGTCTTGGCTCCTCCTCTAGTGATGATATTAATATTAGGTCCACCTCTTTCAACGATGTCTCTCAGTTCATAATTTATTAAATTCACTCCTCTCTATTTAGCATTATCTTCCCATTTAGCAATCAGGTCCGAGCAGTCTTCATTAGCATGATTGTTATTCCTACAATGTGCACACCACCATATTCTTAGAAGTGGACAGTCTCTTTCCAAGTGTCCTTGCTCACCAAAATTGTATAAGTGAAATCGTCGTATTGTGCTATTTCTTCCTTATCAGTATCCTCCTCCACCTCCATGACCCCTTCCAAGCCCTTGAGGTCCTTCAATGACTCTGAATGTAGACTGGTCCAATTTGTCCACAAGGGAATCTAGAGCCCAACACCGATTGGTGTTAAGAGAGGGTGAACCACAAAAATCACAACACATGATGTTCAGAGCAAGTGTATACTTATGAAAAATGGGGAAATTTTTGGGATAATGTCCATGACCTATACAGATATCACAATACTCAACACTCTGACCTCCTTGATTATTCAAAAAGGCATGGTATTGAATAGGCCCATGAAATGTCGCAGTAGAAACAACTTACGCAACCCCTTTCATTGTCCCTATTGGCGGAGGATTCATGTTATAGGCCCCTAGACCCCTCAATCTCAGACATTCACTGGCTACATGACCTTCAGTGTAACAACTTATACACCAAACTTGTGGTCGACCTACTTTGGGATGGGTCAACTCTTGAATTTTCTCAGTTAACGCAGAGATATTAGTATCTTCCAAAGGCCTCATGATTCTTAATTTCCTTGGATAAACTACCATAGCTTCAATCTTCCTGGACTA
>JASDQU010209176.1:10883-21284 GCA_032191745.1 Picea mariana
GCTGCACTTGTTTCCACTAATACCCCTACTGTCTATGGCTGAGCTAAAACACCTGTCGACGATCCGGCCGGTGGGATTGTGAATTCACGGTCGTCTAACCCGACGATTTCATCGACGTCTATCAATTCAGGTGCGCTTGGACCTATATGGATTTCATCCAGGTTGTCAGCAGGGAGCAATGGCATCCTAATGAGGTACGAGTTATCTTGCATTTGATCCATTATCTATTGGGCCTATTCATACATGAGTAAGCCTCTCTCCCGCACATCTTGGGCCTTGGGGAAATTTATTTCTTGTATCGAGGCTACCAAGGGAATCTCTGTTGTTTCGGCCGCTACCATTTCCTCTCTGGCTCTAAGGGCCTCTTGACCTATTTGTTATAGAATCACTGTCTGTTCATCCAGGCTCATGGCTTTGAGCCTGGTCATCTTAGGGTCGATCATCCTAGCTACAACTTCATCCCAATCCTGAGCATTTTCCATGAATACCTCGTCTTAAAATTTGTCATGGGCGTATGGCCAACAAGATGACACTTGAGATGCATGTTTCAAGACTAGACCTTTTGGGTCATGTTTGCGAAAATGACCGGTCTAGAATCAGAACTCTAATTGACTCAATCCTTCCTACTTATCTTGGGCGGTGTCGTTTACCAGGTAGAAACCTATATGGAATCCATAAGATATAAATGGTCATTTCTTGTCTTTCACTAGGGAAGCATTGTAGCCTTGTAGGATAGTCTGGTATCATATCACCCCTACCACTAGTCGATTAGGAACATGCACAGGTAAAAGGTGTGGTGCCCCGGTGGCCCCGAAAACCCTGATATAGGTATCATGCTCATCCAGATACCAATGACCAACCTTTGATATCATCTTTTTGGCCACAACTGATAGTCTTAGACACTCTTTCTTGAAAATAATGAAATGAATGTGGGTGATAAATTCATCGCAGATGAGGGAGTAGGAGTTTTTGTACATGTTCTCCCATAATACGCTAAAATATACATGGACCGAGAGTTTCGAGATGTGCCAACTCAAGTTCAGTCTGACAAAAACATTTATAGCGCAGATGACGTCCAATAAATAAGAATCCATGTAGAAGGATGGAGTCTCTCCTTCTTTCTACGTCTGAGCCTATTGTATGAAAATGCTCAGTTGCTTGTAAATGATGGCACCCCAGTTAAAACCTCTCCCAGAAATGGCTACAATAGAAGCTAGAGGCATCCAAGCCTCTGAAAACCTGGAGAAATATTTCTCCCCATACAATCAGCAAATGAGGGTCATTAGATAGATATATGACTCCCTTAAGTTGGTCGTTTGGTACCAGTCGAAGGTCCGATTGGTGTAATTTTTATCCTCTCACCACTATGAAGCCATCACTCGGCCAGTGTCATGGTGCTCAGAAAAGTTGACAATGAAATCGGTGTTCAGTCACTCTTCTGGGTCTCTGATCTTGTAATAATTTTTCACCTCTATTGGAAGGAAAACCCCGACACACTCACCATTTTCATCGTTGATCAGGCACTTCTGTGTGTCCGTGTGGTCAATGAGCCATTGTAGCAGTTCTATACAGGGGAATGTCGGGGTCTTGCTTGCTACCATGTGTAGGTATGACAGTCGGATATTTGGAAAAACTTCATCGTCGAGCTTTCTCATGTCGGGGTCATCATGTGGGGTATATTCCAGGAATTCTTCCCAGCTGATATTCTTGAAGAGTTCTCCCCAGTGAGGGAGTATCACCTTTCCCCCTGTGTTTTCCTATGTGTCTCTAAAGGCTGGAGGTTGAGTGAAAATCTTCTTGGTGGATTTTTTGATGACTGGTTCTGGCCTTGGAGAAAATTCTAATTGTTTTGTTGGCCCTAGGGACGAGCCTTCTCCCACCTCTGGTTCCTTTAGCTTAGGTGCTCTCGATGATCGCCTAATGTTTGGATTTCTTAGAAGCATTGTTCCTACAAATAAAAATAAAATTTTTTATGGACTGTGCACAGAGCGATATTTGATATTAATGTCTATCTGAAGTGAAAACATAGAAAATCCAAACCAGTACATACTTGTAACGCTTGATAAAATTTGTAGTTTGATAGTCACGGGAAGCTTGGAATATTTTTTAATTTCTCGTCTCACTCCTCTAGATGCTCTGAAAATCCTTTGTGTGCAGAATGATCTTGTTTATAATGGCTCAAGAATATTTAACAGAGAATAACTTACTAGTCGTATCAACCAATTAATTCAGATGATGAGTGAAATTCAAACAAATCTACCATCGAATATCTATAATTTAATTCATCGTCGGTTGATGGCAAAGGCGCAGAGGGTGGTGTGTTGTATTGGTAAATTCAAACAGTCCTTTTGATTCATGCATGAATTAACAACTAATGCAATATTTGGAATTAATTAGTCCCTTAAATGCTCCAGATTGCAACATATCTAGCACTAAAATGTCCCATCGTGTCACTTTCCTAGTGGGTGGATCGGGGATCGACAAGGGGTTACGAGTTTTTTCATTGATATTCTTCTACGAAAAACCTCTGAGGTTGATCGATTTTATCATATGGTCCTGATGTGGCACCCCTGGCTTGGGATACATGGCACTAAAGACCAGTGACTTAGCTCGTGGGTATTGGCGGACTCGGGACTTTATTCAAGTTATGTGTTATAAACCAAACCTAGGATTGTCGATGCCAAAAAGGTATCAAGCTCGAGGATCGGGGATAAACCTATCACGTAGTTTCCTTTGAGTTAGTATCCTCAAAACTGTCGATGTCGAAAATGTTTTGAAAGTCAGCGATCAGAGAAAAACTTTAGCGTAGTCCGGATGTTCATCGCAATTTGATCATCTTCGATCTTGCTAAGCGCATCGGGTATTGTCTATCAGCGATATCATTTCTTTCTTCTTTTAACGTTTACTCTTTTTTCCTTTTACCGATGCCGAAGGGGATCAGTTTTCGGCGATATCCTTGTGTGATGCTTGTCGTGAAAGAAAACTTCATTTTGTCGATACCGATGAAGATCGGCACTCGGTGACTGCGGTTTTTTTTTAGTGAAATTATTTTATCTTTTAATTCCTTCTGATGCCAAATCTTTGAGCACGTTGGGGGTAAGTGTTTTGGCTATTGATTCCTTATTTAAGAATTAAGTCTTTAATTCATAAGTTTTCATAGATTCAATCAAACTTTGGAAGACTTAATGAGAGTCGAAAATGATAATCAAAGGCAACATTTTTTCGTAATGAAGTTGAATTAGACAGTGCAAAAGATCAAGTGGTACCCAAAAAGTAAAATTCGGCATACGCTTTTTAAGGTGTGTTGAGTGCTCAACAAATGGAGACTTCATGGGTGAAAGAAGAATCTTTGTTCCTCCTTCAGGCTTAGCTGATGCAAAAGATGGTGGAGAAATTAACTGGTTTTAAATCAGAGCCCCTTTTACCCTTGCATTTGAAATTTCTCCGATTGATGCCTCTGGGTCTGCATGTGGGGTTTTCAACCTTAATTCCACCTTATTTTTCTATGACCTTAATTCACGTCCTTTTTTAACAAGATTCTAGCAAATCATTCACAGGCACTAGGCCCTTTTGTTATCTTCAATCATTTGCTACGGTGTTGCTCTGCTGCCAGCGAGTGTCCATAGCCCCGGCAGAGTCACCCCAATGTCACAAACCTTGCTCCACTGCCAGTGAGCATCCATAGCCCAAACAAATATATCTACATACCATCTCTTATTGTGCACTCATTAGATATAGTTGACTTCTATTTCAGCAGAATTCCCTAAGCGAGCGGGAGAGGAGGACGTCTGTTATTTGCAAAAAATATGAGGTGGCTACAGTGAATATTATCGGCTCTTTCCTTGAGGTGCATGTAGTCCTTTCCAATATTGTTATCTTTCCCTTAAGGTTTTACCATACCACCAGGAAGACACTTCTAAAATTTCTCCAAAGTTGTTCATCTACGCAAGTTAGATAGAGAGCCCTTTGAAACAACTGTAGGTTCCCCAACACTTCTTGTTTTTATATGTGAGCGACAAGTTAGGAAAAGAGTTAGATATGTATCATGATTTGAGGTCAACCATTTTCTTGCTAAACACAATCTTCAAAAGCACAGAAGTCAAAATAGCAAAAGAAAAAAAAATACATTTCGCAATCGACCTAGCTAGACACAAAATCATGAAAATACGCACGCAAAAAATATTATTATTATTATTATTATTTTAATGGGAGTATTGTTTTAGGGCTTGGCCATTCATTGGGAGGGAGTCAGGTTCCCCCCTTAGATTTTGTAACCGATAAGTGCATGCCCCAATCTTCTCGGCCACCTGAAAAGGTCCAAGCCATAGATTCTGAAACTTAGAATGTTTGCCTTTAGGTTTGTTTGCTCTGTCCCATTTCAAGACTAAGTCTCCTACTTCAAAATTATTCTCTTTAGCCTTATGATTTTCAAACCATCTCTTAACGATCTATTGGTGGGATATGAATTTTGATTTATCTTTCTCCCTTTCTTCTTCTAACATGAGCAGGGTGTCAATTCTTTGTTGTAAGGTTGATGAGGGATGCCCCCTGGCCTCCTAAGCAAGTTGAAGAGGTAGGAGATATAGTCCATTTGGGAGAATGGATTCCTGTCTGTATACTAGAAAGTATGGGGAATTTCCTATAGCTTCCTTGGGTGTAAATCTATCTACCCATAAAGCGTTGTGGAGTAGATTATGCAAATTCCTCTGGTTTTCTGCAACTGTTTTCTTCAATATCCTTACTAGGTTCTTATTAGTTGATTATTCCACTCTGTTTCCCTATGAATAATAATTTGCAGAGTATCTAATTATGATTCCTTTGTATAGGGAAAACTATGTTAATAAGGTGGAAGAAAAATAAGTTGCATTATCGAAAACAAGAATAGAAGGGACACCGAACCTTATGATTAGTTGTTGTTCTATGAATTTGATTACCACCTTCTCATTTACATGGGTCAAAGGAATGGCTTCTGCCCATTTTGTGAAGTAATCAGTGGAAGTAAGTATGTACTTGTGTTGTTTTGAAGATCTTGGTGTAATTTCTCCTATGATGTCTTTCCCTCATTTCTCAAAAGGCATAGCAACGGTCATCGGTTGGAGTGGGACCACTGCTCTCTTCTCTCTCCCAGCACTTATTTGACAAGTTTTACAGTTTCTAGGGTAGGTGTGAGCATCCTTGAACAAAGTGGGCCAATAATAGCCATCTTTCAGTATCTTATGAGCAGTAGTGTCTCCTGCAAAATGTCCACCTACAGGGCCATCATGGAGCTCCTTCAGAACTTTGTTTACATCTTCACGTTTGAGGCATCTTAAAATTATCCCATCGTAATTAACCTGGAAGAGTACCAAATTTATGAGGCGATATTGTGTAGATTTCAACTTAAGATCTCTCCTTTCCCTGTGGTTTACGTCTTCTGGGCAAGTCCCATGATGCATGAGATAAGTCAATTTCTCATACCAAGACTCTTGCCCTGGGGAAATGTATGAAGATTCACCACACCATAATGCCATTTCATTCTCCCATCCAGAGTCTTCATTTACTTGGTCTTGACCCTCAGTTGGAAGTTTGCATAATCCTTGTCCTTTAACTAGTTTAGCAGTTTTTATATCTAGATCAAATTCTTGGACTACTTCCATCCACTTCCCTCTTCTTTCCCCCATCTTCTATTGAGTAAATAGGGATTGGACTGCGGCGTGAGGCACGATTACTTTGGTATGGATCTTGAGGATGTATGATCTGAAATTTTTTACTTCTTTATAAACTGCATAATCTTTTTTATCTATAGAAGGATAATTTAATTCAATTCAGATCCTTATAGGTTAGTTCTCATGAATGACACCATAGCCTCATTGTTGTCATCATCCTTTTGAGTCAAAACTGCAGCTAACGATTGATCGGAGGTGAAAGTATAGAGGAAGAAATATCTGTTGAAATCGAGACTCTGCAACACAGGGGCTTGGGATATAGTGGTCTTAATATCGTTGAAGGCCTTCTTTCATTCATCATCCCACTTAAATTTGACATCTTTACGAATCATCTTTTGTAAGGTTTTGATAGTTTCTTCAAAGTCGAGGGTGAATTTCCTCACAAAGTTGATTTTTCTGAAGAATGATCACATAGATTTTTTTTTGTGAGGTAATGGAACTTGAGCTATAGCCTTAATTCTTTCTAGGTCTATGAGAATGCCTGCTTGAGATATAATGTGGCCTAGCATCTTTCCTTCTGTGACACTGAAAATAGTTTTCTTAGGTTTTAAGGATATACCATATTTCCTACACCTTTTGAAAATCTGGGTTAAGTGTTGGATGTGGTCTTCTCTATTCTTCGAATACACAGTCATGTCGTCCAAGTAAACTACTAAACACTTGTTGATTAGTCTTCAAAATTCTACATCCATGGCCCTCTATAAGTTCAATCCTGCGTTGGTTAAACCAAAGGGAATGCGTTTGTAAGAGAAAGTTCCCCATTTGGTTCGGAAGGTAGTTTTTAAATGGTCTTCCTATGAAACTAGAACCTTGTTGTAACCTGAGAAGTCATCCAGCAAAGAGAAAATCTCAGAGCTAGACAGGGTCTGCAAGAGCCATTCCATTGGCGGGACTAGGTAGTTGTCATTTTCTAAAGCTATGTTGAGGTTTCTAAAATCTACGCATAGGCAGATCTCCCCAGAATTTTTCCTTACAGGAACCAAATTAGCTACCCATGCAGAATGTCTAACCTAGAAAATAATTTTAGAATCTAACAATTTCTTCAACTCCTGACACATGAGAGGTTCCAGAGAAGGGTGATACCTTTGGAGCTTCTGTTGGAAGAGTTTCACTTTAGGTTTTAGCGAGATAGTGTGTTGAATGATACGGGTATCATAAGTTTTCAGATCTCGGTAGTACCACGCAAAGAAATCTTGATATTGTCTGAAGAGTTTGAGATAGGCTTTTCTTTCCTCTTTAGATATGCTTTTTTCGAGGTTTACATTTTTTGGGTTTTCCAGGGTTCCAAGATTTATAGTTTCATGCATGGGAAAGGAGCTACCGGTCTTAGCGTTTTTGGGCCCCTTAAATCATTCCTTTAGATCAAAAAGGTTTTCTAAGTTGGATATCCCCTTTGGTATCATGTGGGAATTTGATTTGTCGATCAACTGATTTACATGAAGGTCGGTTTCCATCGACTGTTCCTAGAATGCTTCATCGTCAATGGCCAAATCTTTAAAATTGTCCTTATTGGTCAGGAAGTTTATAATTTGTTCATCTCCCTCAAAAAACTTCCAATTAGAAATATTGTTGGGCACCGAGGGTTTTTATAACAGTTCTATAGTGAACCGAGAAGTTTCATGATCCTTTAGAGGTGATAGCCTTGAGGCAGCAGTGGCTAGAGAATCAACAAGAATGTTCTTCGATCTGGGAGTTGTTGTAATGTTGAAAGCTTCAAAATGATCTATTAGCCTGTGCACTTCCTGTTGGTAATTATTCAGCTGTGGGGAATTGCAATGTATAGTATTCCTTATTTGTATGACAATGATTTCAGAGTCTCTGAAAACCTTTAATCTTTGGACATTTAAGTCTATGTCTTTCTTTAGCCCTTGCACTAAAGCTTCATACTCGATAGTGTTATTTGTGCATTCAAATTCTAGTCTACAAGATAGAAAATGTCATTTACCTTTATGATCAATGAGAATACACCCTAACCCTGACCCTTCTTGTGATTTAGATCCATCAAATTATAGGGTCCAAACTTTTGGGCAACATGTGTCGGGTTCCCCTTCCCTATTACTTTCCCCTTTTCCTCCAGCTAGTTTTGTGATTTCTAATGCCGGTTCTTGGCAGAAGAGGGTTTCTTCCGCCATTGTCGGAAAATCCTCCTGAAAAATCATTTTGAAGTTCTAAGTGAGAGGGGAACCAGATGAAAGAGGGGAGAGGTTCCCGAAGTAAGACTCACGGGAATAATTTCCTAGCACAAGGAAATCTATCGATGAGGGTTCATTTAGGGTTTCTAGGTCAGTGACACTATGTTTCAGATACCTTTCCCTATCAATTTTGATCATATTTTTGTATCCCTTCAGCGGTAGCCAAAGGTGTGCCCAATATGTACTAAAGTATCCTTTTAACTTCTCAGACCAATCTCGGCTTAGTAGTAACCCATAAGCTTCTAGGATATCTACTACAATGATGTCAATCACTTGCAAAAACTTAAGATGTGTCACTATTGTGATCATTACATATTTGAGTTCTCCCATGACTTTGACCTAGGTTCTGTCTAGTTTTATTACATGTTTATCTCTTTTGAGAGGAATGAAATTTAATTTTTTGCAAATAGACAAGGACATACTGTTGGAAGATGCTCCTAAATCGACCAAACAATTATGGAGGTTCCTATTGAAAACTTCAAACGTTAAAAGGAACGGCGGGAAAAAAGGTTTTCCCTTCTTCTCTTCTGAGCAAGCGTTTACAGTTGGTTTTTTTACTAGATCTTTGGGAGTTAGATTTCTTTCCTGATCATTGCTTGTTGTAGGTTTTTCTACTGATCTCAAAGCTTGTAGCAGGAAGTCCTTTTGTTGATGGATTCTACATATGTCCATAATGGATATCTTAGCCTTCAACTTCTTCAAATATTCAACTACGTTGTAATCCAGTTTGGGTGATTCTTGGGTAAGGATTCTTATAGGGTTCTTAAAGGGATCAAAAGGTACCTTCAAGTGATTCAGAGTTGATCTTCCCCCCGACGTTTGGTAGTAGTAAGGTCGTTTGAGACAGGTTGACCTTTACTTCGCATTTGCACCACCAAGACCTTTGTGGGTGGTTCTTGAGACTCAAATAAGTCACCGGAAGGCATGATTAGGTCAGGATCCCATATCAGCATGGTTGTATCTTCTGGTGGATCAATATCTTCCTGATCAACAACATTCATAATTAAACTGCTTGGTTGTTCAGATAGGGAGACTTCATCTAGAAACCGATTGGCCATCAAATTCATGGCATGCACCCATTGAGGGAAGTCTCTTTCGGAGTGGTTTTCCTGGTGATAAGTATGGAAGGAATCAGATGCTACATTTCCCAGATCAATATTTAAGTTAGCTGGGACAGGCTCAATTTCTTTGAACAGTGGATTCCTTTTAAAGAAAGGCTTATAGGCCCTTTGGCCTTGGTTTCCCTCCCCTGCACTTATTTTCATGTCTATGATCTCATTTGATAACTTCTTGACCATGTTTTGTAGGTATTTTATGTCTCCATTACCTTTTTCAGGACCTTGTTCTATTTTTTTCCCTGTGGGTCTAGTTAACAAGAGTCCTCTTCTGGGTGGAGGTTGACCTTCCTTCTTAACTAAAGAGACCTAGACTTCTTTACACCCTTTCATATAGAACTCTATCATTTTAGATTCTTCAAAATTCTCATCTAGGGTTATTTTTGTAAGTTTTAAACCTGTGAAGTAAAGCAATGCATATATATTCTTAAGAAAAACATAATTTAATCAATGGCTCATTCACATAGTACACAGAGATTTATACCGGAAACCCTCAACCGGGAAAACCTTTCTTATATTCATTATTGAATTTCACCATTCACCAAACAATATATACAATGTTTTTAGGTATTCCACAGATACCAAAACCCTAATCCATTAATCCGAGATTAATTTAGTAAACTGCTAAAAATAGCAAAAACTGCCCAAAAAACAATTTTGGGGCTCTGCGCGTAACCAGGGGGGTGTTGGCAGCCAACCCATTTTTTTTTTTGATTACTCTCAAAAATCTGCCTACACCCCTTGTGGTATTACGAAAAATCATTGTCACATTGTGCTAATGGACTTTTGTTTCATTTTTGCGACGATTACAATTGGATTCCGATTCAGTTTTCACAACTGCAAGTGTGAAAACACCTCTTTCGTTGCTTTGACTGTCGTCGTCTTTTATTGATCTTTGCAAAAGTTTCCTCAAACCATATCCATTCACTTTAATTGCGCAACTTGATTTCTTTAATAGATAATAAGTTATGAGTTATGTTTATAATTGATTTTGATTTACACATGACATGATTAATATTGTTTTGAACTCTTAACTTATCATTCTCATATGCTCGTTGGTTAATGATTTCACACTTTTATTATGCTAAAATACATTGGCAATATCATGAGTTTGGCTTCATATAAAATGGCAATGGTTTAAGCTTTGCAAAAAGCACTTTGATCAGCCTTTGGATTTGTTCAATTTTATACTTTGAATCCTCGATACATTGTTTGGGAGTTTGATACTACATGGAACGATAATAGTTTCAAACTATGTATTGGCTTGAATGTAGTAACATTGGTTTCAAACATTGGATTGTCACGATAGATCGATAGTTAATGCTGAGTACTGTGTTTGATTAAACTTAACACTTGGCGCATAATTATCACATGAGGTGTTGGTTCTGA
>JASDQU010209178.1:4448-18584 GCA_032191745.1 Picea mariana
TTTCACTTTTCTTGCATTATTGATCATTGTGCTTCTGTTGTGTGGAGAATGTTGTAATGTACCCATCCCCTAGCTGGGTCACGTCATTGCTAAAATGAACCAGTAAAATTTTGATGCTAAATCCAAATGAGGAAAGTGACACACAACATGACATTGAGTTTTATTCATATGTCCATTCTCAATAAAAACGTAATTATAAATACTATTTACCATGCATAGTAGAAACTAAATACATACATCATTATTCAACCTCTTAAGTAGATATTTAAATACATCTTTTTTCTCACAACAAACACCATTAACCAAGATAACTCAAATTAGATGCACAACAAATATATATCAACATTTAACACAATTAAACACATAATATAAGAACAATTATCTTATGTAAATATGCAACCTAATGTAAAGGAAAGGTGTTCCTCCCAACCCTAGCCTTGTTGTTACATTTCACAATATAAATACACCCCTGAGTTGGGGCTATGAATCCATGAGAGACAAAGGTTCCTAAGGATGGCTAATGTCCCCCTTTCAATAGTTAAACTCTCAGCTAATTCCAATCCACCATCAAACTTCCCCTCAACCTGAAAAACCCAAGGGATRRAATCCCCCTTCACTACTCATAGTCCCTCAGACCTTTCCACTCCCCTCCAAGGCTTCCAACATAGGTTGGATAGTAATTCTTCTTGATGGGACTTCTGAAATTCTACAACTGCAAACACTAATTCACCCATCAGAAAAAAAAACACATGCTTCCTTGAAGAATTTCAAAAATCTCACTACTCCCAGGCATGCAACCTCTTTATCCATGATATTATAGCTTCAAACAACTGCCAAACATGTGCACTATATATATCTTAAACCTTCATCACTCTAAACTCCATTGTTGGTCAGAAAACTCCATGTAAAAACTGCTCTCCATGCAAAAATGTGAATGAATAATTCTAGTCTCCTCCCCATAAAAATTTCCTCTCTTTCACTCTCTAGATTGATTGTCACTCTTCCCAAAGATGATTTTACTCATCTCCCATTCTCTCAATAACTATGGGAAGTGACTCTCACAGCAACCATATTACATGAATTCAATGATTGGGCTCTAGCATACTCAACAATTAATGGAAGGTTCATGGTAAGGATAGTTTAGAAGGAAATAAGAAATGGGTTTTGGTTTAATAGATATGGATAACTCTCCCCCTTGGACCCCTTTCCTCTCTTGTGGATACTTATCTCCCTATTCTTTATTTGTGTCCCTTTGTTGTCATCATTACATTTTATTCATCATATTTAATTTACATCATTTACATATTACATCACTCTGTCTCTCAACCCTATACTACATTTACAATATACATCACTTGGCTCTCGGCCATGTACTACATCTACAATATGCATATCTTGTTTTGGGTTTTAAAGTGGGGATTTTACATTCCCCTCCCCATAAAAACTACATTGTCGTGAATACACATAACCATACGATTTACACATTGATGTATATAAAAAATTACATCAAAATACTTGATAATTTTGCAACTTAATGACTCACGCAAGAATTCCAACCAGAAACGCCTTTTTCTCCTCGACCCACACATTGGTTGGATAGAAAATATTATATTTTTGGCTCCAAGAACTTTAGCTGTCAAAACGGAGTCTTCATTTTCTTAGTACAAATGTACATTTAGTTTTCTTCAAAATGTTCAAAAATTTGCGGGTATGCTTCCCGCATGGATTCATAGTTCTCCCATGTAACATATTCAGGACCATAATAGATCCATTGAAACTTTACCAAGATGATGGATTTTTTCCTAAGAACGTTGACTTTCTAGTCCAAGATGCACACTATTTCCACTCGGAAATCCCCTTCATGTTCCACCTGGATCACATTCCAATCAATCACATGATTAATATCAAGTGCACACTTTTTTAATAAAGAAACATGGAACACATTATGAATTCTCATGGATGTAGATAATTCTAGCATGTATGCAACTGGTCCTATATTTTCTAAGACCTCAAAAGGCCCACAATATGTCATTGCCAACTTTGGGCAACTTTCTAGTTTTAGTGAGATTCTCTTGGATTTTAATTTTAAAAACACATGCTCTTCGACTTTGAATTCTCTAGTTTTTCTCTTTTTATCGACATATATCTTATGCTGATCTTATGCAAATTTCAAATTTTTCCTGATATTTATCACATGTTCTTCATTTCCTTTAACAAATCAGGCCCAACCATGGCTCTACCTATTGGGTTATCCCAATTTATTGGTGTGTTGTATTTTATTACATACAATGCTTCAAATGGTATCATATTCAATGATTCTGGATACCCATCATTGTATGCAAACTCAATTAAATGGATATAGTCCTCCCACTTAGAAGGCTTGTCCATTACATACATTCTCAACATATCTTCAATTATCTGATTAATTATTTATGTCTGTCCATCTGACTCTAGTTGATATGATGTACTGAAATTCAAATTTGTCTCAAATACCTTAAACAACCCCTTCCAAACATTCAAAGTGAATTTGGGATATCGATCCAACACTATTTCCTTGAGCACACCATGTACCCTAGTAGTTTATCTCATATAATTTTTTGCAATATTGGTTTCCTTATTAGTTAATTTTACAGGAATGAAATGTGGTGCCTTTGTCCACCACTACCATGATGGAATCATGTTTCCTTTATATTCTAGGTAATTTGGTAATAAAATCATAGTAAGAATTTCCCATTTTCATTCAGGAATGGGAAATGGTAGTAGCCCTGCTGGATGATTTTTCTCCTCCTTTACCTTCTGACATTCCATGCATCTAGATAAATAATTAGTGGCTTCTTTCTTCATACTAGGAAAAAAATATTTGCCTCTTACAACTGTAATATTTTTCTGATATCCCGAATCTCCAATGTATGGTACATTATGCATCTCCTTTATAACTAAATTTCTCAATTCTTGAGAATCAGGAACATAAAATATGTCCTGAAATGAAAGGATTCCATCCTCTTCCATCTTGTAATCCTTATATTTTTGTTGTATATCATTCCGTTGTAATATTTATTTAACTTGAACATAATGTTCATCTGTTGTTATAACCTCTTGAATTCTATATTTTAAATATGTCTTGTACATACTAATGGTTGTAGCATGCATTTCTGCACCCTTATGTTGAGTGAGTAAACCATTTTTTTCTCTTTTCCCTTTATGTGCTTGACGTGAAAGTTGTGTTCACTAAGAAATTACAACCATCTAGTTTGTCTAGCATTTATTATTGGTTGTTCAAACAAATATTTCATAAAAATATGGTCTAACCTTAACTTAAATGTTATTCCCATGAGGTAATGCCTCGACATTATTAAAGAATGCACTATCTCTTCCAACTCCAATTTACATGTAGCATACTTTATTTCATTATCCTTCACTTTTCTATACTCATAACAAATTACATGTCCATTTTTCATAAGGACTCCATCAATCCCTTCCTTGCATGCCTTTGTGCACACAACAAAATCATTATCTAGATATGAAACTTTCAAAATAGGGGCACTTGTTAGCAAATCCTTTAAGCATTGGAAATTTTATTCGCACTTGGAACTCCATTAAGACTTTACTCCTTTGTTTTGGAAAGATGTTATTGCGTGTGAAATCTTGGAGAATCCCACAATGAATCTCCTGCATTAACTAGATAGACCCATGAATGATATAAACTATGAAATGTTTGTTGGTGCTTGCCAACTCTTTCTTGCTCCAATACTTTTTGGATCCACTATTATTCCATCTTCTGAAAAAATGTAACCCAAATAACGGATCTTCTTTTGATAAAAAGTGCATTTACACAATTTGGCATACAATTGGTGCTCTCTTAACACTTGTATCACCATACTTAGATGTCACTCATGTTCTTCCTTTGTCTTAGAATAGATAAGAATGGCATGCAACAATACAATGCCAAAATTGTCTAGGAAATCTCTGAACACCCCATTCATCAGACACATAAACACAATTGGTGCATTTTTCAACCCAAAAGGCACCACCACAAATTCATAATGTCCATACCTTGTCCTAAACATTGTTTTTCCACTATCCTCTTCTTTGATTCTCACTTGATGATAGCCTGAACTCAATTCAATATTGGAAAATACCTTTTCTCCTTTCAACTAATCAAAAAAATCATGAATCCTTGGTAAAGAACATTTATTCTTGACTATAGATTTGTTCAGTTGTCTGAAGTCAATACATAACCTCATTGTTACATCTTTCTTCTTGAAAATAATAACTAGGGCACGCTGATTAAGGGATTTTTCCCTTGCGACTTTCGGTCAAGTCATAACAGAGAAAGATCGAATTAAGAAGACTGAAATATACCCTCACAAACAAGCATGCAAACAAGAAATAAATATTTTTTCACTAGGAGAGAAAAAGGAAGGAAAAAGGAGAAGACTTTCACCTTAATCCCTTCATTCGATGTTGATCCCCACTCCCGTTTCTTGAGGATCTCCTAGTCTTTTCCAGAACCAGTTTGCAATAGGAGACCAATATAGTGCTACAATAAGGTAGTTCTAGGTTCAAGTAGTATATATCAAGTGTATAAACCAAATAATATATTCAAAAATAGAAACATATAACATTGTAATGAACAAAAGATAGGATGGAAAGAGAACTCTTCTATTGTTAACAACATATGAAAGTTGGTTACAACCTGGCTCAACTTCTAACACTACATCGGAACCAACTACTTGGGTTCCTCCATAAGTCCTTCGAGCATCAACTCAGTGGCAAGGCTCTTCCTCAAATAACCCAATAAGGATAGGAACACACCTTGTTGCTATATAGGAGAGTAAGGAACACTAGAAAATGATTTTCTAGGTCAAGGGATGCTTCTCAAAGAATGAAGGGATTATGGGAGCTCACTAAATCGCAATAGTATAACCTTACACCATCAGACTTGTCCTCATATTTTCCATCAATAGTTCTTTTATACCATCCCAAAAAGGTTGGGGAGGTTGAAATCCATTTAGTTTGGGATGAAGGACATTGGGAAATGACCCCAACCAAAAAACTCGCCCGAAATTGTGGAAATATTTTATTTTTCATAATTTTTTAGGGAATTTGTGGGTTGTGATATTGCAAGGCACAGATCTCCACATGTTTCATAAAGGGAACCCACATATATCAACAAAATTCAAGTTTTTAAGATGACTTGATGATGAAAGTTTTGGATTTTTATTAGAAATCTATGGAAAAAGGTAAGGCCATATCACAAATTCATAGGTGTGGCAACTTGTGCTATAAAAGATGCCCCCTAATGTGTGAGGTTAGAAGGGAAAAATGATGGAAAAAATACATTATAACTCTAAGTGTTAAGGATGCAATGAAGTAAACTCATGAAGGTTCCCAAACAATTGATCCAAAAACAGAAATTGTCAGCCAAAATCAAGTAAGAGTATTCTCTTCCCAAGTCGGGCATACCCATGCTCAGGAGTGATGTAAACATGGCCAAAAAATCAAGTACATTGCAGATCCATGGTACATATGAATGTATGACTAATGTCGATGGCCAAGAGAAATAAATACTGGATCCATGTGATATATAAAAGTAGCAAGCATGGCGACGAGGAATACACAGTGGATCCATGTGAAAGTATATCATAGACACTAACGGAGACAAAATGGAGAGTTATTCTATGCAAAGTTGACCAGAGTATTCATTTTTCGTAATTAGTCCATTGAGTCTGAAAAATGGGTAAACTTGCACCAAATAAATGTCATTTCAAATCCGTTTAATGAGTGTGAAGGAAAACAAGCTCACTCGACATATTTTAATCTTTAAGGAGTATGAAAAGAGCTTAACTAAGACTCCATAATGGGGGGAGTCATGTAGGTAATAGCCAGAAGAAGATTGAGTAAGAAGAATGAATTATCAAGCATAATGTCATGGTGGGGATGAACAAGACTCCCAATCCTAATGGGACACTTGCAGCATGAGAGGCATAATACAAAGACATTCCAGACTAGAGCACCCATGGAAGGTAGGCTCTACCATCAACAAAACGATGTTCTTAAGTAGATGAGAAGGTCTTGTTTCTTGTTAATGGGTTTGACCCTAGGGTAAAGCAGAAATGGAAACTAATAATGGAAAAAATTTAGGTGGATGCAACCTATAATAAATGTCATTTATGAAAACATCACCTTCCCAGAGTCTTGAGAAAGACTCGGTCAATCAAAAAAATTAAAGTACCCAAAATATCCAAAGTATAGCTTTAAGACCTACAATGATAACCAAAAGACTACAAGGGGCTTTCCATTAGTTGAGTGTTTTGGAAAAAAATAGCAAACTGTAGAAAGTAGGTTTCAAAAATTTATATAAAATATGGTTATTTTACCAATTTACCAATTCATTTTTACCATTTCACCCAAAACTTACCCAAATTGGAAAAAACCCTTGAAACTTACTTTGAAGATTCCCGAAGCTTGGAGCAACAAAATCCTCGACCGCTTGGATCAAGTAAGTAATCTATCCTTATCTTTTCATTTCATCCTTTCATTTTTTCAATTTCATGGAAAATTGGGGGTTAGGCCTCATTTTTCAACATGACTGTGCACATTCGTGGGTTGCCTCAATGCGACCTGCGAATGCCTACAGTTAATTTTGAAAAAAACAAAAACTAACTCGTCTTTTTTAATATTAAGAAGGATATTTGTGCACTAGAGGGAGCATTAACATGAAGAGGTTGATTGGGAAGTATTTGATTATGATGATGCCAATCAAGCACTCTGATAATGTGGCATGTACAATTTTTTTCAAATTGGCAGTATCAGAGCCCAAAAGAGATTGTTGAATCTCTTGATTGACTATTGGCACAAAGACATAGAATTATTCATCCTTGGGGGAAAATCATTGATGATCATTGTTGAGGATATATACTTCATCAAAACAATTTCCTGTTGAGGGGGAGTATCCAAATTCCAAGCCCATGGAGGAGGTGGTCAGATCGTCAATGATTATATCAATGAATACTACAATGATGGCTAAGAGAAAATTGGTTCCCAAGTGCATATCAAACACATCACCAATATGAGTCTCTGAGTCATATTATACATCATGGTTCGCATTGTGGAATCCAAATCCTTGCACTTGGATTCTCGGGCCCAAATGCAACATGGGGTTGAGTGCTTGGAGCTGACCATATTTGACTGGAGTACAACCTTGTCAACTTGCATGAAATCTCAACTTACAAACTGTAAGTTAAGAAAGAAAAATAAATTTGGAATTGGTAACATCCTTTGCATGTTTTTCTTCAAGAGGGTGTTGATGATGAGCCCCAGGACCTATGTGAGAGGAATCTACGAGCATGGCCCGCCATGGCCCGATGGATCGAGTTGTTGGCTTATCTAGGAGGAGGGAATATTTCTAACCCCTTTGATGATGACTTATTTTTCTGGTGGGAGCGTCATGTCCCATTCATTCAAGACTATCCATATATCAGGATCGACTATACCCATGATCTTGAAATCATCATTCCTCTTGGTGATGAGCTTGAGGACATAGATAACTTTTATTTTATGTTATTTAATTTTTATTTTTCGATTATATATTATATGTACAAAAGAACGATATCTATCTTTTCGGTGAGATCCATAGTATTAATTTGTACTTCTTCAAATGTGAAAACAAAGCACCTATGAGACCAGTAGGTGTTTCACAGCACAACCATTGGGGGAGAAAGAAGGCCAATCCTAGTGAGGATGTAACGAGAAATTTATGGAGCATGGATAGGAACTTGGAGACCTTGACATGTTCCATCCCCA
Organism: Picea mariana; assembly: GCA_032191745.1. Classification (NCBI taxonomy): domain Eukaryota; kingdom Viridiplantae; phylum Streptophyta; class Pinopsida; order Pinales; family Pinaceae; genus Picea; species Picea mariana. The sequence goes on from JASDQU010209178.1 coordinate 12,255, forward strand.
TGGCTACTATTGATGAAATGTTAGTAGGTATGGAGTGTCACGTAGTAGAAGTACCTCAGACATGGGTCTGTATGTTCCAACATCTAGCGAACGTCATACTTTGTTATAACAGGTTTCACCGGCCTTAGGCCTAGACTATTATGTGACGAGAGAACCATTTTGTATTGATATAGATTTGGGTATGGTAGCCCAATATCTTGTATTATTGACCTCATTTTGGAAACACACACACACACACACACGCATATATATATATATATATATATATATATATATATATTGTGCATTAATTTTTTATTTTTACTTGCAGAGTTCAAATATTTACATGTGTGGAAATTGTGCTTATGTGATTAAAGAGAAAAATGTCAATCTAAAATATAATTAGCATAGGAATCAACTACTATATTAACATGTCTTAGAGCATGATCATAAGTAATGAATTCAAATGATCGTTCTAAAAGACATACCCTAAGGAAACGACGCAACAAGATCGAATTGTGGATCTGGTATAAACCATTCAAATGTGAGACCACCAATTGGGAATCTAAAAACATGTGAAGGAATCAAATGCCTTGCAGAAAAGCATCCTGTAAAAGATAGATAACAACACTATATTTGGAAACATTGTTGGTAGTTTCTCTGATACACGCACCTCCAACACACACTAACTGGCTAGTAGGTGAATAAATCACCCAAATTGTGAAAGTCAAATTTCGAGAATGGCAACTAGCACCATCCGTGTATCCAATATAAATTGATGATTCCTTTGGCATATTCCACATAGAATAAGCACACAATCAATAAGGCGAAAAAACCTGAAACTTCAAGGTAAAGTTATGTACAAAAATAAACATATTTACAAAAGGAATAGTACTCAATCCGTGAGGCTAAAGTGTAGTACTTTTTAAGGTAGAGCCCATTTCTGGGCTCCAACAACGCATTCTTGCCAAAATACACTAGCTCATAATATCCCTTCTCCAACAATCGTCAAATGATATATGGACCGTACCACATAGGGTTGAAATTTCGTACCCCCAGGGCATCCTTATCCTAGCCATAAACTAAAAAAAGGTCTCCTTCAGAGAACACCCTAGGACGAACAAACTTGTCATAGTGAGACTTGACTCTTCTCTTATGTTCTTCTTTTTCCATTGCCACATATCGACGTTGTTTGTCAAGTTGTTAAAGATAAATGGGATGTTCTTTGAGCTAATTCATATTGGGGAGGAGCTCGACAATGATCTTGAGTGAAGAGATTTCGCACTCAATCGACAAGACTGCCTTAAATCCATGGATGGGTTGAAAAGGAGAGAAACTAATTACAGTCTTAAATAAGGTTTAGTAAGCCCATAATCCTATATATAGAATCAAGTTCCAATTTGTTTTGGTTGAGTTGATTGTTCTTCTTAATATCGTTTTTAAATATTTTTTGACGGCTTCAACTTGACTATTAGCCTGAGAAAAGTAGGAATATGAGTGATCCTGCCTAAAACCCAATTTTTATGCTAACTTTGACATCATGCGGTTCTAAAAGTGACTGTCATGGTTAGTGACAATATCCCTAGGAACTCCAAACCTAGTGATAACCTGATTAAAAATAAAAAGCATCATGGTTTCACCATCATTCACAAATTTCAGCATGGCTTCAATCCACTTAGTGAAGTATTCTATGGCCACTATGATTAAATGATTCCCTCTAGAAGAAGTTGGGTGGCATGTCATAAAATCTATCCCCCACTTGGTGAAATGGTCGATAGTAATGACAAGAAACAGGGTGTGTGTGCATCTTCTTTGTAAAATCTTGACAAGGATGGCATCTCTTGACTGCCTCAATACAATCCTTAAATAGCATGGGCTAGAAATACCTAGAGCGCAAAATATTATGGGTTGTTTCCAACCCTGAGAGATGATCACGACAAACTCCACCATGATAGTCATTTAATACTACTTCTGCCTCTTCATGAGTGAGGAAACGATGGAGGATTGAGTATTCCCCTTGTTGATACAATGTGTCAGTGATAATGAGATAATTTGTATCCATATGACGAATCCGTCATCACTCATCCCGTGAATAGTTTTGGGGGGAACTTCAAAGTCTAGATATATATAAGGATATCTTTGTACCAAGGATTAGATGAAGATATGAGAAAGATGTGCTCATCAAGGAATGAGTTGATGACCTCACCCTCCTCATTCTCAACTGAAAACTCCAACATTAATTCGGTGAAGACAAAATAATTTTTAGATTTCGTTGAGGAAAAATCCAAGTCAAATTATTGAAGCATCACAATCGATTTGTTGTACTTCCCACTGACAATTTTTTGAGTCAAAAAATATTGAAATGGATTCAAAGTGGTGATGAAAGTTGTCTTGTGCAATAGACTATAATTATGAAGATATTGGATAGCATGAAATGTTTCCAAGGCCAGTTTCTCTACATGAGAGTACTTAAGTTCGGGACCTAACAAAGCATTAATCAAGTAGTAGATTGCGTGCTCTTGAATCTCATCATCTTCTTACACTAGAACCATGCCAATCAAGGATTCAAATTCCACATCAAGAGGACTCAAAAAAGGTTTAAAAACTTAGGATTTGTTTAATGTGTCGAAAGAACGTTGTGCTGCTTCATCCAAACATAATGGGACCCCCTTCTTCAAAAGGAACATAAATCCTTTTTTGATATTGTTATGATCCAAATACTCAAAATATCGTAAAATAACAGAAGTACACACCATGTAAAGAATCTCAACGTGGAGAAGAACTCCAATATAGATAAGATATATCATAATTCCTTAAATAATAGGGGAACCCCCTCCAAATAACCAATTACCTTTCATAATTCACAGTTCACCCCTCCATAATGGATACATGATCTCATATATATATTTATTCAAACTTGCACATGAGGCCCCTTTATCACTAGGTCGACCCTATTACATATGTATTTACACATTACATGTATATTTAGGCCCATATATGCGCCCCCTTGGGGTCATATCATATACATTTATCCATATATATTCCCCCCTTGGATCATAACTGTTATGATCCAAATAATCAGAATATCATAAAATAACAGAAGTACACACCATGTACAGAATGTCAATGTGGTGCACAACTCCAATATAGATAAGTTACACAATAACTCCTTAAACAATAGGGGAACCCCCTCCAAATAACCAATTACCTTTCATACTTTACAATTCACCCCCTCCATAATGAATACATGATCTCTTATATGTATATATTCACACTTGCACATGAGGCCTCTTTATCACTAGGCCAACCCTATTACATATGTATTTACACATTACATGTACATTTAGGCCCATATATGTCCCCCCCTTGGGGTCATATCATATACATTTAGCCATATATATGCCCCACTTGGGTCATAACATAGTACCCTCCTTCAAAAGGATTTGTCCTCAAAGATTTGCATTTAAAGGATTCACATGCGATGAAACCAAGTAATATGATTTTCTTATGTTCCTTCTTTCTTCATTCCATTGTTAATGATATATCCATCCAAAATCAATTATTTTCGGTCTTGATTCTTGGTGTCTAGTTGTTGAATAATTTTCTTTCCTTTGATTCCATGTATTTTTGTTGAAGCTTCTCCAATTTGTAGTCATTGTTGGTCTCTAATAATAGCTTTTTAAAGAGTAGTTTTGTGATGCCTTGTTCCATGAATATTTACAAGTATTCCATCTTCTTATTTCATGATGTTGATATTGTCCTTCTTGTCTTCCTTGAAATGTTTCTTGGTAATGAGGGTGTCGATACAGATTTACATTTTATGGTCTTCCTTCGCTCTGCATATGGATTTCATCTATCTTCTTTTCAATGACAATGGAATCCTTGATTATCTTTTCTTGGTCCTTGATTACTCTAGCCTTGGAGATAATCAAGTTGAAGTTGAAGGCATGTACATCCTCTATATGGATTTCAACTTCTTCAAGTATCCTCTGTTAACCTTCTTGAATCTTGTCTTTTTTCTCCTTTTGAAGCTACAAGGTGACCCCATCTATCAAATTCTAATGTCCTTCTTCAATTCTGGATTGCATTTCTGACTTTACCTCATCTGTATTTAAGGATTCCTCAACCTTCTTGCAAATTTCATCTTCCAGTATTTTGGTAGATTCTTCATCCAAGATTCTTCTTTCTTCTTTATTTTGATAATTCTTATTTTCTTCTTTCAATCTCTTAACCTCATCCAATAGTTTTGTATTATGTCTTCGTAATCTATATATATCTTCATCTTTCTTTTTCAAATCTTCGTTTGATTCATCTTTTTCCCACTTGCTTTTAGGTTCTTTCTTTAGGTTCTTAACCTCCTTAATGAGTGATTCATTAAGGGATATTATCTTAGATAAATCCTCACCCTTCCTCTTAATATCGTCTTTTGGTTCTTTTAATTCATCTTGAATTCTATACATTTCATCCATTTTTGTATCCCTAATCCATTTATCTGAGAAGAGTTTTTCAAATTCTTCTCATGTGCAGTGCCATCTAGTATTTTGATCAACACTCATCCACTACTTCCAAGCTTCATCAAAAAAATAATCTATTACCTTCGTAAGAGTCATATTATATTCTTTTACCAACCTCTACCATTCCATAGGATTGATTTCATCTTTATCTTCATCTCCTGTAAATTTAGGTATTTCCATTGATTCTTAATTGAGGTCTAATCCCAACCCTCAAATCACAACCTCAATATATTAAGGATAAAGATCTCAAATAGTTGTAATAATTTTTCCAATATTCTCTTCTATGTGTTATCTTTCCAATGTATTTGGAATCACCTCAATCAAACATTCCAATCAAAAATTATGATAGTTTTAAGTGAACATACCTTTGAAATCATGATTTGGAGTCTTTCCTCCTAGCCGACCTTACTTGTGATGTATATCTACAATTTAGGCCCTTATTAGTATGAAATTGCGACCTGTAGTACTCTGAAATTTCATCTCTGCAATGTCGCAGGTCTGACCAAAATTTGATGTGCCAAGTGGAAGTTATGGTAACTTCCCCACACCTTGCTGATTTTTGGCATTTCCATGAGAGAGAACTTGTACAATGTGCCCTGTGCACAATAATTGATATCAAATTCTAAAAAATTTACCCAAAATACTATGTCTTGTAATTTATTATATTCCACTAGTCTCACTCAATTTTGATTCTCTATGAATAAGTTATGGTTGTTTTACCTGAAACACATGTTTGAGACTAGTCAATAAGACTAGTTAGATACCCTATATTACACAGGGTGTATATACAAACTTAGGATGGCCCAGAAGTTGAAACTTTTATCACAACTACCTTGATAGTTTATATTAATATCGTCCGGGTGTCAGGGTCGGAAATGTTACATAAAAAATGTTCTAGTGAAAATTATGCGATGACTAAATTCATGATGCTTACAGAACCCTATCTTACATAGCATATATATATATATATATATATATATATATATATATGAAATTATAAGGCTTCAGGAGATGAAATTTGAGCCCCACGTACCTTGACCCATATGATAAATATTCTCCAAGGTGTTCCTTCTTAAAATTCATATAAAAATGTTAAAGTAAAAATTCCAAGGTGTCTCAGATGTAGCAACGAAACCCTAAGACCTTGATCTCTGATACCAAATGTTATGATCCAAAATATCAAAAAATAACAGAAGTAAACACCATGTACATAATGTCAACATGGAACACAAATCCAATATAGATAATTTACACAAAAAATCCTTAAATAATAGGGGAACCCCCTCCAAATAACCAATTACCTTTCATACTTCACAATTCACCCCTCCCATAATGAATACATGATCTCTTATATATAACTATTCACACTTGCACATGAGGCCCCTTTATCACTAGGTCGACCCTATTACATATGTAGTTACACATTACATGTACATTTAGGCCCATATATTCCCCCCCTTGGGGTCATATCACATACATTTAACCATATATATGCCCCCTTGGGTCATAACAGATATTGGCATAGTTAGGCACAAACCATCCAAGGAAATTTTCCTTTCCTCGTAGGCTTTGAAGTTTTCGTATTATATGAGGGGGAGGAAACTAAGTGATTTCCTCAACCTTTAAGGGGTCAAACATGATCCCTTTACTCGAAACAATGAATCCCAAAAGACATCCATAAGTCATGCAAAAAATGCACTTATGCAGATTCAATCGGATTTGGTAGTAATGGCACCTTTAGAAAATGAGGTGGAGGTGTAACAAATGTTGAGCTATTTTTCATGAATGAGCCATAAGATCATCCATATAGGCCTCCACTATGTGCTTCAAATCATGG
>JASDQU010209179.1:768-28115 GCA_032191745.1 Picea mariana
GAATGATCCTTTTGAAATCCCGAAGTAGCAGCGTAGGGATAAGTATTGATTGATGGATGAGATCCCGTCGGAAGATCTGTGGTCATTCACGACCGTTAGATTGGCGGAAGAAACAAGGGCGTTACATGCCTTACCCATTTTCTTTATCTTCGTGAGTAGCGAGGAAATCAGGACCGTAGATCCCCAAGGTCTGTGGGAGTATCTGGACCGTTGGTTTTTCCACGTCTAGAGAGCAGTGGGAGAGTACACGGCGTAGGATAGGTCTGATCCATCGGATCTTAGCTAGAAAACTCGATAGTCGTTGGATCTGTTAGGAGATGCAGAAGGGTTAAGCCCTCGTGAGTAGGGGTGAAAGTCCTGAAAGAGGAGTCGGTACACGGCATGGGATAGATCTGAGTCGTCAGATCTTAGCTAAAAAACCCCATAGCTGTTGGATCTGCTAGGAGATGCATGAGGGTTAAGCCCTCGTGAACAAGGGTGAAAGTCCTGAGAGAGGAGTCGGTATCGGGGATTCGGAGTTAGGGATTCCTGGAGTCCTGATGACAAGAGATCGGGACACTCCATGGTGAAAGTCCCGATATAGATCTGGACCATCCATCCATGGAAGACACATGGCAGAGATTGAGAGTCCATCGATATTTTGGATACCGGGGATTCGAGTTGACAGAGGATTTGTGTCACTAGGAGTCGCGAAATCCCGATTACCGAAACCTCGAATCGGTTTAAGTGTGAATAAGTTTGAGAAAGGTTTGATTTAATCGTGACCATTGATCATCCTAAAAATATCATAATGGTTGATCGTGGGTGAAGGTCGCAGCCGTCGATCGGAGGGACATGTGGCTGCCGATCGACATTTTGGTGTTTCGGCACCCGGGAAACCAAAGGGGAAAGAACCCTTGTCTTCGCGAGTCGCGAAATCCCGATCACCGAAACCTCGAAATGGCGAGAGGTGTGAATGAGGTTAAGGAAAGCTGGGATTTGATCGTGATCGTTGATCATCCCGAAAATATCATGACCGTTGATCTTGGTTGAAGGTCGCTGCCGTCCATCGGAGGGACACGTGGCTGTCAGTCGATGTTTCGGCATCCGAAAAACCAGAGGGCTAGAAAACCTTGCCCCCGCAATTTGCTAAATCCCAATGCTCGAAATCCCGATACGCGCTGTAGTGGAGAGGAGAATTACCGAAAGAATCTGGACCATCCATCAGAGGAGATGCGTGGTGAGCGATCAGAGTTTTGGGAAAAGTCCCGAAATCCAGTGGACCATTGGATCCACACTCTTAAGAGCCGTCAATTCTCTTACACAGATTTCCATAATGGAATTCAGAGATTTAGATGACAAGGAGTCTTGGAGTCGTTGCATTTTGAATTCCCGAGTACCAAAACCCCGAAAGGATTGATATCGTTGGATTAGGGGAGACTTACAGCCGTTGATCTCCCTTTGGAGGGAAACTTGGGAGACTTCACGGTTTTCGTGGATTTGAATGGGAAAGGAAGAAGTCTTGCATCGTGATCTCCCGAATCGCGAAAGGCCAGTAAGGGCTTTGCCGGTTTAAGCACGTGGTCACGGAACATGGTCACGAGGATAAGACCCAAACAGAAAACTTGTACTTGCCATCCCTTTCAGGGTTCGGTGCTTCGCTGTGTCGGGGTTTGCAGAGTCGAAAGACTCGATGCTCTGGTAGCGCTGAGTCACGAAGAGAGAAAGGACACCATATTTGTTCGACTTGTGGTCGTGACCCGCAATCCTATGGGAACAGATGAGGGAAGAGCTAGCTTACGCTGGACCTCCGTAGACATTTTGGGGGTCTGATCGTTGAGAAATCGACGAAAAATTCGATTTACATAGTGGGTATGTGACAACACATGTCGAGGCACCCTCATCAATAACTGTTCTACAAATTCTTTTGTCGGAGACAATAAATTGGATTTGGAATGCAAGTTGAGGAGGTAACTTTGGAATGCGATCTTCCAAGTCAAAAATTATTAAATTCGTATCCATAGGGTCGATTCCACCAATAGCTTTCAACAGTGCCTTCCGTTGTATAGGACAACTCTGAAGGAATTCGAGGGCTGACATCGCGGATGGTGCTTGGGCTAGATCTTCAACAATACTATAGTTATGGGAAGCACATGTATGAGGATTGAAAGCCGATTTTCAAACAACACCCTTTGGGGGAGGGCGAAGAACTGTATCTAGGCTCGGTCGTTCGAGATGAAGAGGACTGTTGGTAGGTGGAGTCATGGGAGATGGTTGGACTAATGAAGGAGGTATTGCATCAACCTTCTCTTTGGAGGAAGAATAATCTTTGGCTCGAGTGGCAAGTGTGATGTCATTCTTCTTTGAATCACTTGTACACATTAAGACATAGAATGTATTGGAGGGGTAAGGTTGGTCATGAATGACCAATTGGGCTTGTTGTTGAGAAGGGAAGGGTTGTGACAATACGGTCGGAGTGGGGGGTTTCATGGTCCATTGAAGGAACTTAGTAACCTCAGCTTGTCGTGGACAATCCTTAGTGTAGTGATCATTACCACAGATAAGACAAGGGTATCGGGGTTTTCACTTATCCCTATCATCAACAGGTGGTGTTTTGGTTTTCTCAGGTTGCAGATTATTTTTATCCTCCTTATTCTTACCCTTTCCTTTTTTGGATTTATTTTTTCCGGCGAGGGTAGATTGAACAGAGTTTACCTCAGAAGTCTTGCCGGTGGGAGGGGTAGGAGACAGAGCATTTTGAACATTAGAAGAAATGGGTTTGGGGTTGTTGCTATAGGTTTGGATGGAATGAGGTTGGGCATGGAAAGTTCCAATCACACCATCAGCTGCATGAGAAGTAGCAGGAGTAGTCGAAGTAGCGGAAGTAGAAGGATGAGGTGCGTCAGGGAGTAAGTCGTAAAGAGTACCCATTTGTGAATAAACGAGGTCGAGGTATTGAGAATGACTGATTTCCTATTCTTCTGTGACAACTCCGCCCATGGTGATGTCACGAGCGATGTCATTCACGATTGATTTCATGAACCACTCTGCCATCAACTGATTGGGAAGTTCGAGTTTGATGAGATGTCGTCTTAGTCGCCACTCATGAATATGATCAGAGATATGAGTGGTTTTGGTTTGTTTGAAAGAACTCAAAATATCAGTTCCCATTTCGTAGCGGATCAGTAACTGGTAGTGGGTGAGGAAAGCCATAGCAAGGGTGTTGAAGTCAGTGAAGAATCCTCGTGGTAATTCTATATACCACTCCGTGGTGGAACCTATGAGGGTTCAATGAAAAAGTCATAAACGAATAGAGTCATCCATCAAGGAGTTGGATGAGCACCAAAGGTGAAAGGTCATTACATGATTGTTCGGGTCCTCTCCCCGTTTACCATCAAATTTAGGGATGTTGGATGGTAGTTTGGCCAGTATGGTGAGCCATTGAGGAGAGTGATGGATCGGATCATTTAAAATCCTCGATAGATCAGGGAGGTCAAGAGTGGCTAATAAGGGTAACTGTCTATTCACATGTGGGTACTGGTGACTTTGGGGAGGGATTCCCGTCGATAGACCAGTGGGACCATAAGAAGTTTGCATATAATGTGAAGATCTGGGCAGATTCGGTGGTTGGTGTGGAGGTAATTAATTCATAGGGTTGTACCATTGAACAGGGGCGTGGGGTTGAACGTTTGAGCCCCAAATTTGATTAGACGTGCCTGGATATGGTTGGCCTATACTAGGGGGTATGACGGAGCTAGCTTGAGGCTGTTGCCCCCCAGTTGAGTGAGGATTATGTTGTATAAGATAATTCCAATACTGGACCAAGGATGGAGGTATGTTTTGTCCATAGGGTGGGGTCAGTGGGGGTTTCCCTCTAATCGGTGGTTGCGTCCTAGTTGGGATATGTCCTGTAAAAGGGGATTGGGTTTGGCCTCCTTGGTGAAATTGTCCACCAACAGGAATCTGGTAATTAGGTGTGAAAGATGGGATGGTGCCACTAGGGTCAGTGCCTTCGATAGAGGATGGAAGAGGTCCTCTGAAAGGGGGTCGAGGAAGTTTCAAAATAAAACCAGGAACGAGATGGTGCCCAGAAGAAGTGGAAACTCCAGGAGTCCTGGATGATATTTGTGTAGGAGAAGGAATAGAAGCATTCAACGCATGATATCTGGGTGGAAGGGTTGGGGTGAATCTGGGTGAAAGCGGTGTGCCAATGGGAGCTTGGCTAGCCACTGTAATCCCGGTGTGAGGACTCGTAGTATCTGGGACCATTGTGTAATGGAACGTTTGTAGAGGGATAGTCAAGATGTGGTTAGCTGGTGGAGCGTCTGGACCAGGAAAATAATAGGCAGTAGTAAAAGGTACTGCATCTAGATCAGATGTTTCAGGAAGCTCAGGTGCGACAATGATATCAATGCCTGCTTCTGAGCTAAAGAGAGCCTGTCTAAAAATGCCAGTATTCCAAAAAGGATCTTGACCCTCAGGTCCTATGAAAGTTCCGGTTGGTGATCCAGAAGATTGAACAACTATATCTCCGGAAGAATTCACTCGCACAATACGTCTCCCGAAGTCCAGAGGAAGTCAAAATTTCTCTCGAGAATTGGTAATTCAGAACTGTTCTAAAGAGTTAGTTCTTTCCACTGGTGGAGTGGAAACGTCTTGGAATTCACTCTGTTGAGGAGATACCTCCAGTGAGTTGGTAGGCAAGGGTTGAGAACCTTCCATATCTTCTGGGGGTAGGCCTTGCATTCCACGTGAACGGCGTGGAGGGTCAATTGTGATCGAGTTAGAATTTTTATGAAATAAATTCTATGGCCAACTTGGGTAAACAAACAACATGCGCTAATAAAATCTAGGAAGAAACACCAAGCAAACAAGACCTTTTAATTCGAAGTCACTAGTTGGTGATGAAATCCAATGTCGCAACGACGAGACAAGAAGGGGCTGGGCCAGGGTGGAAAACTTACATTGACGACTTGTTTAACGGACTTACACCCTGGTGCACACTCTCACACACAATTGTGGGTATACCCTCCAAGGAGCCCAAGTGATTCTGGCCAACGTCAATTCCAGGTACCGTGAAGACTTACCCCTTCACAGTCACCTTGTGTAAGACCCTAAGAAGATAGGCTACTAAGGTTACCACCAACAACAATAATGTCTGGGGGAACAATCGACAGTCTTATCCACATGCAAGGGCAGGGTATCTTGCCCGATATTTGCTTGAGAGGCTTCCACTCATCATTGTGGGTATACCTTCAAGTGACCCTCATAATATGTGCAATCTCTACATCGATATCAACAAAGCAGGGTGAGTAACTATGCCAATCTCAATGCAACCTCAGGTTTGACCCTTGTGTGAGAAGGGCTTCCCAGTACAAAATGCTGCAAATGGAATTTGACACTCCTTATCACAAGATACTATTGTGTGTTTTATGCTTTGGAGAGTGTGTCTCACTGCCTATTCCAAAGCTCTAGCCTAGCTAATGTTGGTGTAAAAGAGCCCTAGGAAAAGTTACTAGTTGAATTTTAAAATTGCACAATATCTTTAAAGGCTGTTGTTACTCAAAAGGAGATGGAAATGAAATCGATGTTGTGTGAGACTCTGACCCAACAATGCATAAATAGGAATAAATGATACAAATTTTTGTTCGATGAATCCTATTTACAGGAGGGAAAGAGGAGTTTTCTGGAACAATGTGAACTACGATGTATGATCTTCTTTGAAATGTAATATCAAACAACCATGAACAATGCAAATTCCCTATTCATTCTCTTTCAATACTTGAATGCCAATATTTTTGAATAAAAAGTTGCTTAAAAAAAGAAAATGTCTTTAATTTTTATTAGAAACCAAGCAACATGGATGGAAGTAAGAAAAAGTAAGCAACCAATGAAAAAGAAATACACAACACACACCCAAATCGATCTTTTAATGAAGACAAAAATAACAAACTGACAAGACCAATCTCTTCAAATGCACATGGGTAACAATTTTCCAAGTAATAAGAAATTGAAAAGGACAATTAATCTCAAATTTTAATCCAATCAAAGGATCCCGACCAAACAAGCACTTGGATTTCAGAATCGGAGATTATACCCTTGTTAAGAAAAGGTCAAGAGGTAAAAATTGAGAAAAAATGAACAAGAAGAGCTTTCAATTTTCAAAACTAATCATTCACAAGATTTGAAGTCATGAAGCATTCAATCACTGGCCAGAGAAGTTCTTTCCACACACACCAACCAATCTGGGCATCTGAAGACACAAAAGAATTAATCCAAAATTTTTACTAGTGAGTTTGCAGTCTGAAAGTGGGGTACAGTGCGAGAATTAAGGATTCTCGCAGGCTAGACACAGGTAGGGTGCAAGAAGTTCGCACTAAACTGAACAATGGGGTGCAAACCTCAATTATTATCGCAGGCTAGACAAAGGCAGGGTGCGAGAAGTTCACACTGAACTGAACACTGGGGTGCGAACCTCAGTTATTCTCGCAGGCTACAGAAAGGTGCAGTGCGAGAAGGTCTGTAATCAAGCAAATTTTGGAAAAATGACAGAACTTTTGAGGGAAATTCTGGATCTAGGGAGTCTATGAGGATCTCCTCAAGACTCAGAGATTGATTGGGAATGAAAAAGGTTAGGTCAAGAGAAAATGGCTAAGAAAAAACCACCAAAATGGGTTGTATCCCCAATGGAGTTGCCAATTTTGATATCGGATGAATCGGTAGGTGAAGACACTAACAGATCTCCCTAGATCCACCTGGATCTAGAAAAAAATAGAACAGGACATGACTCTTTCCCTAAGTTGTAGTCATTGAATCTACTACTAAGAAGGAATGAGTGACATACCTTTATATCGCTTCCTTAGGTCTCTGTTTTTCCTGCTTCGCTCCAGTGATCTTGTGAAATCAGGTCCAAGACAACACAAACCAACCAAAGTGAAGATATCAAAGTATATTCAATGTCAACCTATGCATATGATCAAGGAGTTATGAAATAAAATAAGAGTGATTTTATGGGAAAGGGACATGTCTATGTATTATATTAAATGAAAGTAGAAGATACAACCGGATCGCCTTGATGTCGCAAGCTTCCTTTCAGTGACCCTTGGTTCCAACACACACACTTTCTCTGCACTTGCATGAAGANTCCATGAGAAACCTTTCAATATATAGGAGAAGGAGAGATGGTTAAATGGATGAGGATGATCCCACTAAATCTGAGAAGTCAGTAGGATGCCAACCATGCGAATGCCACTCATTTTCTAGAAGATTCCCTTCTATAACTTTCGTGACCTCTTCTCTTTTCCAAGCTTTGAAACAGGTTTGCACCCTACCTATAGAGCAGACTGCAAACAATTCACACCCTGATTTTGGGTTTCTTGTGAGAATGAAGGATTTCTCACCCTGTAATATAGGCAGCCTGTGAACTCATCTTAAAAATGTGTTTTTTGGAAGGAGACAACAGTCACTTTTCTTGGGCAAAAAGTCCTCATGGGAGCCTGAATACATCACTTGTAGAGACATCACCAGAGTGACCAAAATCATGTGTAACAACTGTGATTCCTGGGAACTGAGAAGAAGAATATTTGTGCAAAATAAGCTCTGTGCATAGATCTATGCCTTAGTGCACAGTATTCTACTTGACTTGTGAAGCTTTGTGCCAAGAAAGAGGTCAGATCTGCAAGAAAGATGTCAGATCTGAAAGAAAGAGGTAAGATCTATAAGCCCTGTGCTCTGATAAAGGTAAGAATAGTTAAAAGTCTTAGATCTGAAAGGTTTGTGCTCTATAGAAGTAAGATAAGTGGGAATTTTTGTTTCTGAAGCATGAATTTAGGTATGATTGATAGATTTTGTCCTAGCTTGAATACTAGGGCATTGTTAGATGAAAGAAAGTTCGATATGAATAGATTTGATAAGAATAATGATAGATATGTTATACCTATGCATAGAAAGAATGTTTGGACTAACAAATGGATGAAGGATTCTAGAAAGAATTTCTTGTAGTCTAGCTACCATGATCCTAGTGCGTAGAACAGAAGAGGTTGGGGATCATTTAAAAGAAAGAGAGAATTGACCTTATGTTACAATTGCAGAAGACCGGAACATCTAGCTAAGGAGTGCCCTGGTGGAAGAATGAGTTGTCTCTATTGTAAGGATTTGGACCATGAAGTATTAGATTTCCTTAGAATGATTGATAAGATTGAAAGAATGAATCTGAAAGAAGAAAACCCTAAGACAGACCCAGAAATAACAGAACCCCAGAAAGAGTCAGAAAAGATGTTACTGCAGTTGAAAGACACCTTGAATGATCACCGACATGTCAAGTTATCAGATACCTTTAAAGAAAAAGAATGCATCGAAGTAAGGATAGGAGACTTTGACATTAACTGTATTTTGGATGAAGAAACACAGGTCAATGTCATGATAGAAAGAACTTGGGAAGCTATAGGGAGACCTTCTATGACTCCATCCCTAAGTGGAATAGGGTTATTTATAGGAAAACTGGGAAACCTATGTGGAAGGCTCACTCAGATATCTATGAATGCTAATGGAACTTCGATAGAGGAAGATTTTGAGATCATCAAGTTTATTGAGGACATCGCCCCGTTTACTATGTTACTTGGAAATCCTTGGATTGAAAGAGATCAAGCCAGAAAGAAGGAAGAAGAAAAAGTTTTAGAACAATAGAGACAAGAGTTAAAAGACTTCATGACTAGAAGGATCGCACAATTGATTGAAGAACAGAAGGACAGATCAAAGTTATATCACACTAGGAACACAGATGTCAAAGTTACCAGAACACCAGAGGACTCACAGAAGATTGAAGTCTCTATCATAGATAAAGGAAAGATGTTATCCATGAACCTTAAGAAAGAACCTCAACAACGCAAAGTGACTATATCCAAGGAAGATAGGAATTAGAACGGGAAAAGAACCACTAAGACGAAGATCACTAGGAAGAAGGCTAGAAAGTTAAGGAAGAAGAGGGCGAAGATTGAAAAACTACAGGAGATTCTAGATGGAGCATCGTAGAATGAAAAATTACAGAATTTGAGCTTCACCGGAATATCAGGACAATGACCTATGGCACTTCGCCATGGCGAAGCAATATAGCCGTTGGAGGCCAATATGTCCGTTCAAATGCCACTCCGAACAGGTCAGAAAACATTTATGGGTCACTACTAGACTGTTGGCCAGCATCAGAATGGATAGAATGGAATTAATGGAGGCTCCATACCCATTGTAAGAAGGTCATTGCCAAATTTCTTATTTAACCTGTCGCACCCTGCTTGAAGAACACTTTTTCCAAATTGAGAATTCGAAGCCCGCAGAACTAGTGATTGTATATCATGATCATTGCAAGCATATTGTTGATCCTAGTGCAGTATTTGAGATCATTGTGACCCTGATTATCTTTTTCGAGCTTATATGTTGGATGTGCTCAACGTTGTTGAGAAAGTAGTTGAAGAAGTTTTTAATGACTGAGAGAGTCATGTTGGAAAGAAGAGCACCCACTGGTATTCAAGCTTCATCCATGACAGAAGTACAGGCCTCCCCATTAACTGCTCGAGCAGGGACATCTCGAGCTGGCGCAAAACGAAGAACTAAGCACAAGGATGACATCACAAATGCCAAGCTTATCCCACACATTCTACCGATGTAATTACCCCCTCTAAGCGGTGCCATCAACCATGACAACATTCCCCACGAGTTCGAGTACGCTTTGATCACTGCATACCTCCCGAAAGGAGTGTGTGCAGTCTGTGCTAATCAGGATAAGCTTGCAGCACTGAAATTTAATGATTTTAACCTTGGAGATAGTAAAGCTTACAACATGTTAGCTCCAAATAAGTACTTAACCAGGACCAAAGGCAAGAACTCTGAGATTGTCCCACATTCATAGACCTAGAACATTGCACAGTCCACATTCCTTAATGTAATGAAGATCCCACACTTTTCCAGACACCAGGAAGTCAACACATGTGTCAAGTTGCTGTTGTCCTGCTACCACTAAGGATACTTATGGCTAGAGCACCGCATCACTGTGGATCCGACCTTGATGAATCAGATTACAGGACTTAGTATGCAAGGTCCTGACTCACAAGAGTTTTACCCAGGAAAGACATTGGACCACGTTCTCACACAGAAGATTAAAGAGACTTATGGCGATGTTGTGAAGGGAATGCGAGGCTACAAGGTAGCCTTTATCGAAAATGGCGCAGTGCGCCTTGCTTGTCAGCTGATCGTGGGCAAGTTAGTTCACAAGAATAGACCAACATAAGTGACTGGATTTGTATTTGAACTCGCAGGGAAGTGCATTGAGGGACTACAAATGAACTGGGCACAATATCTTGTAAACCAGCTAGAGCTTGATTGCAGAGAAGTGCAAGACCAAGGGTATGATTTCCACTTTAGTTGGTTACTCATACTAATTTCCTTCATCACTTGGGAGCTACCGGAGGGTGTCACTTTCCTAGAGATCGAACCCTTAGAACCACTAGCTGTGAAGTTCTGTACGCTATGGTACTCCAATGACATGAACAAACAGTGGCAGTCCAATGCCGTCTTCCACGCCTATTACAACCAATTGAAGAATGCAATCTAGTCTACACCGTGCATCACCCCGAACACACTTCATAGGTTTAGACCCTTGATGAAGTTCAACGCGGATCGCCACTTTATATACCTGACTCCATGCATTGATGAGCACCAAGAATAACTTCAGTCTGATTATAAGTTGACAGAAGAAGACTTGGAACAGATTACAAAGAATGGTCGGTGGACCTCCTTGTTTCAGTAGACCCCATAGAAATGTCCGATGAGGAGAACTATGAAGCTATGCCGAATACACCTGGACTGAGTAAGACTAAGAAGGATGCTGAAGTTCAAGATATCCATAGCACATCTACGAAGACCACTTCGATCTCACCTGCACAAGGAGGTGATGGTGAAGAACTAGGCGAGACAGAAGTCGAGAAAAATAAAGGTGAGGTTACTTCGCCTAGAGAAGAGGAGGATCCCTCTAAGAAAAGGAAGACTACCCCACCAAATCCCTCGTCCTGAAAGAAAGCTAAGGTTACCCGAAATACATTTAATACTACC
Organism: Picea mariana; assembly: GCA_032191745.1. Taxonomy (NCBI): domain Eukaryota; kingdom Viridiplantae; phylum Streptophyta; class Pinopsida; order Pinales; family Pinaceae; genus Picea; species Picea mariana. The sequence goes on from JASDQU010209179.1 coordinate 11,848, forward strand.
CTCACACCAGATGACTTTGAATTCTTAACCGTTACACTGAATGATGCTTCACAAGAGATCGCAAAAAGACAAGAAGCGAAGCAGGAGGAGCTATTCAGCCGAATCAAGGGTGAACTTCAAGGAATGTAGCAGGTACTCCAGTCCATCCGAGCAGCTTCTACTATGACCTTGGCAGTTACAACAACAGGAACAGATGATGAGCCTACCCAATTACATCAGATCACCAATAAAGTCGAAGCTCACCTTCGATGAGCTCCAGAAGACACAGCGCAAGCCACCCAGGCTTTAACACAAATACAAAATGCACTTCTAGAACAATAGAGTAAGTTCGATCAATAAAATCTTACCCTAACAACGAAGTGGAATGAGGAAAAATCACAGTTTCTAGTAGAGCAACTTGAAGTATAGGAAAAGGTTCACAGAGCACTTAGCTCTGTGACGGTCATAGAAATAAATATTGAAGAACATGTTCCACAGCAGGTGGCACAACTTGAAGAAGTCATCCAGCAACTTTAGTAGTGCATCGCAAACCTGGAACTTCGTACCGTTGCTGAGACTCCTCAATAAATAAGAGATATGAGAGAGGCAAATGCTCTTAACATGGTCGACCGATTAAAAACTTTTGCCTTGGAATACAAACAGTTGTGCACTAGAAGCGCCCAAACTCTTGAAAACCTCACAGAGAATCCAAAGTTGCACGCATTATAAGTACAACTCCAAGAAGCAATGCAGCATGCAAACACACTACAAGCACAAATGAAGACCTTGACCCCAATCGAAAGAATGAAGAGATTTACAGAACAACGCACCTCCCAACAACAGGTACACACGCTGCAAAATAAAGTGATGGAAGTCTCCCACCGACTTCATCCAATCCAAGAAAAGGCATGCCAACTGTTCACCGACATTGAAAGCCAGGGAGCCAATCTTTAACAAATTGTCATCACCGCAGAACAATGCCTGGAAGGGCTAGTAAATGATGAAATAATCCAAGAATTCACTTAGCAATAGGCTATCACACTACAACAGGTCGAAGAAGCTCGAGCCAAGTTCGAGGCATTTGAAGAAGAATTGCGTAGACCTGAGTGACTCGGGACTAGTCACAGGTGAGTGTTGGGGGCCAGTTGGCCCTTGACCAAGTTTTGGGGAATACTTGGTTTGATTTGACCATTTTGGGACTTCAACAGCCTATCAAATATGGAGCACGATGCGAAGCAGAGATCACGGGATCTCAACCCACTTTGGGTCCTTTTTGGGTTTTTGTGTTAATCTAACGGGAAAGGGATGTCGGCCTGTGGGTTTACCCACACTTAGGCCCACTTTTGTATGTATAAATAGATGCATAGGCGAAGTAAGTAGGGGGCGATAAGTTGGATCTATGTGATCAAAGAGTTGCAAGTAAGCTAAGTGATGGTAATGACTATAAATGCTAAGTGTTGCGTGAAGTGTGTAGTCACAGATCTGTTTCCTAGATAAGGTTGCATACATCTAAGTCTTGCAACCACCCCTGCCTCTACCTTGGGTGAGACTTCATCTACTTCGCATGTGTTGCCGAAAGGGTTGGTAGTTAGGGTTTTGTTTTTGCTCTCTTGAGCATTGAACCCTGGGTCTGCCCCTATGCCAACACCTGTCTCTATATGTGTTAGGATAAATAAAGTTATATGTGGTGGAAAAAAAACCCATATAATGTTTTTTGAAAATGTGTTCAGTGTCGAAGATTCTTTGATCTTCTTGTGTGACCTCTGTGTTTGCTAGTTTTTTTCTATATATTAACACACACCTAACATGATTGTTTATTTTCACGAGTTTTCAACTCATTGAAGTTAATTTAAACTATGCGAAAAGAAGGTGTCGAGACATAGGAAGATGCACTTTTCCTGAAACTTTTTTCCGTGAGCAGCAAGCCCACTTTGCAGAGGTTGATCTGCAATTTCTCTCCAGGAAGATGGCATCTTTGTAACATTCCTATCCAAATGAAATATTTGTAAGAACTAAAATATTTGTAATATGCTTATGAAAGTTCAGTATAGTCCCAATTGATATATTTGTAACATGTATATCTAGTTGATTGTTTTTTGGCAATGATAAAAAAATTTGAAGGTTTTTATTTTTGCGGATATTCTTGCAGATGTATTTACAAGTTTGTTGACCCTTGAATATGTTAGTACCAAAATGAAAACCTAACGAGGATGTCAATCCTACTGCGTTTTTATAGATGTGGTACTCCTCTTTAAGTTTTTCCTGGGGTGTGTATAGTTCAAATGTGGGACTTAGAGAAAGTCCGTCGTAATGATTTAAAGAAATACAAAACGATAGAATTTTTTTTGGTTTTTGAAATAAAGGTTCTTGGAAAATAGGACCAGGAATCACACACATTAAACATTCAAATTAAATAAACATAATTTCCTGACATCCGGCATAGTTTAAGATAAATATTTCTGAGCACATAAACATAAAAGAACATGACCGGCATGCATAAAGAGAACTAACTTTGAATTCTGAAAACAGGGTTACAAGACACCGACGAGATTGTTCCCGGAATAGTTTTCTTTGAAATTTCTCAAAAAATAATAATGTTTATTACATATTCCTCGAAATTTGAATGTGTTTGTCATATAGACTGGGATTGGGGCTCTCACAGACCATAAAATAAATAAGTACAAGAAATAGGATTGTAGAAAGAAGAAGTGGGCGATGGTAGACATCAAGACCTGAAAAGAAGAAATTGGAAGTTATCAGCCTTTTGTTAGACATTTCTATTTAAAGAGGTGGAATAACATATTCGCCAACTTTGATCAGCCCGGGGACGTGATCTTCATAAAAAATATCGGTCTTAGCTATTTCCATTAGGGGATTATGGTGGATCACATCCCCGGGCTGATCAAAGTTGGGGAATACGTTTTCGATATCAGTCTCAAGTTCCATGTTTTCAAGGGAGAAGACATATATATCACTTTTAGTTCTGGGCTCTTCCGCTACTTGCACAATGTTTTTTATCTTCTTCCTCATGGGAAGCTTGTGAGAAATATCAATTTTACTCAGAGGAGGGTTCTTATCTCCTCCTTCGTTCGAAGAATTGTGGGTTTCTTTCTTATTGGGATGGGACATTGTAGCGATGCTCCCGGATGTCGTACTCTTGGGAGTGGTAGATGGGGATCGAACACTCTTCTCACCAGGGCCTTTTCCCTACTGTTTGTACAATTCATTGGTGCTTTGCAATGTCTCTAGGTCGCCAACATCAGGAGCAAGAGTTTTCGCATCATTGTCTCTGTCTTCGTTCATGAGTGTACGGATAAAATAATTGTTGAAGCCAACTGCTAGTAAATTTTCTACAAAAATCCCATTAGGGTCGGACCCTCTCAGTCTTTCAACATATCTTAGGTTCAAGTTGTTGAAATGGCTTGCGAATTCATCAATCTTATTGATGTTCCTGAACACGAAGTCCCCAACTTTCTAAGGTAGAGGAATGAACTTTTTTTTTCTCTTCTAATGGAAAAAATGCAACCAATAGTTGTATTTCCTTTCTATTTCTGTAACAAACATTTTTTCTGTAATGTGACATGGAAGGAAAGCACGATTTTCCTTGGAGCCAAAAATCATTATTACACTATAATTATCCATTTGTTCAAGTGTCCCCTTCCTATCCATAAACTTGGTTTCCTAGTCAGACCTCCGAGGAGCATCCTTTTTTAACAATAAATCTTCGAAAACTGAGACAAAGTCATTAAAAACCTCATAAAAACAATGGGAGGCCTTGTGCCTCCATAAGGCCTGGTACCAGAAGTTTACTGGGTCAAATTCATAGTTTACCTTCTTGGACACAAACAGTTTTGGAAATGGACAACAATGCACTATCGCAAAAACCAAGTAGGATGACATATAAAATTTCTTCTCCTATTTGAATCGTGACAATTGGGAACAAATTTCAATGGAAATCAACTTCCCCCAATAAAAAATGGCATGTTCCTTGACTGTGAAATACAAAATATAAAGAATCATGCGGGAAATGTTTGCTGTGGATTCCTATCCTGTTATCCTCGTAAACAACCAGGTAATTTCCTGGAATGGATTTATAAGAGAACTAACTTGCAACCATGTGATATCTTCAAGAACTGTCGTTGGGTCTTCCAGGAACTCGGGTAAGAGGTCCAACCTATTATCATGATTTTTTAGGAACTCCTTGCAGTCTTCTCCTTTGAAGTTCAATGTTGGCTCCGCCAATCTCAACATCTTGTGGAATACATGAGGTGACAAAGAAACAAGAGAGTGGTCCCGCAGTGGAATAATTCTTTGGCTTGAAATATATCTCTTGGCGCACCAAGAGACCTCCTCCTTACAATCAAAAACTTTAGGGACACAGCCTACATGAGAAATTCCAGAGGTCCAAATTACTTTGTTCTGTGCGGAAGGGGATGAGTAGTAAGAATATGCCCTAGACCACTGGAAGTTTTGGTCCTCACGCCTGAAGATGTTCACTGTATCTCCACAAAACTATTTTCGAGTTGCTGCCATAAGTTGGCGAGAACGTTTGTTTTCTCTAGACGATGTTTGAAATGAACACTTGGAAGAGATAATATAACCCTCCACAAATCTTGGTTTAATGCGTATGAATGGGAGATCTCATCGATCCTTTTTCTCATTAATGACAATCTCTACGATTCCTGCATGATGATTTGTTAGCATTAAATATTACTAATTTCATACTTAGAAAGAAGTGCGAAGGTGGCGGGGACGATGAAGAGAGATTAAGGATTGGATATTTCGTGAACCCGACGACCTGTGAAAGACATTCCATGATGTTTATAATGAACACTCGGGAGGGATAATATAACCCTCCACAAATCTTGGTTTAATGCGTATTAATGGGAGATCTCCTCGAGCTTTTTTCTCATTAATCACAATATTTATGGTTCTTACATAATGAGTTGTTAGCATTAAAGATTACTAATTGCATATTTAGAAAGAAGTGTGAAGGTGGTGGGGATGGGGAAGAGCGATTAAGGAATGGCTAAGTATCTAAAGCGGTCGGTCGGGCTTTAAAATAGGGTCAAAAGGGATACTCAAGAGAGGTGAGGGCCCGACGATCAAATTGTATGTCTCAAAAATTTTGAGTGAAAAATGTGTAACATGGAAGAGGGCATGATGGGGCAATCCAACGGTCAATTTGTATATCACGGAACTCCGAGTGTTGTTTGTAGGTCACGGAAAATGGAAGCACAATCTTGGGCCCGCCTGTCTGGGAACCCGAAATTGAAAAAATGGCTAAGTATGGAATGGGGAAACAATCGATCAAACTCATTTTTGGTAATATATTGAAATTTTTGATGGATATCCCATTACCTAGAAAGATCTTTTCTACATGTTTCTGGAAAATTTGTGTAGGGATAGTCAGTGTGACTGTCTCCTTGAGCCTTTTGCTCATTAATGAAAATCTTTACGGTTGTTGCATGATGAGCTGTTAGCATTAAAGCTTACTAATTGCATACTTGGAAAGAAGTGCGAAGGTGGCGGGCATGAGGAACATCGATTAAGAATTGGAGATTTCGTGAACCCACCAACCCGACGATTTGCTAATGAGATTCCAATAAATGGCCAAGTATGGAAAGTGGTCATTCGGGATTCAAAATAGGGTGACAAGGGATCCTCATGAGACATGAGGGCCCGACGGTCAAATTGTATGTCTTAGAAATTTTGAGTGAAAAATGTGTAACACGGAAGAGGGCATGATGGGGGAGTCTGATGATCAATTTGTATATCGCAGAAGTTCAGGTGTTGTTTGTAGGTCATAGAATAATGGAAGTGCAATCTAGATCCCGCCTTCCTGAGAACCTGCGATCGAAAAAGTGGCTAAGTATGGAATGGGGAAGTGGTCGGTCAGAGTCGTGATATAAAAACATTAGTGGAAATGTGAACCCATGAGTTCCCCAACCCATGCACTTAGATATTTTTGGAAAAACAACTAAGTAAATAGAAAGAGAAAGTAAAGGGGAAAAAGAAAGGGTAATTCGGTTAAGTATAGAAGAGGGAAAATACGGGGATAAAAGAGAGTAGGAATATAGAAAAGGGGAGGGAAATTTTAGAAAGCGGGAATTGGTCTCAAACAAACCCCATTGTTGCCAAATCATCATTTTCTAGTCCAATATTTTATCCACATACTCGTTTTGTATTGTGTTTGTATCATTAAAAAGGGTGTGAGCAAATGCAAATATAAACTATAACTTGATTTTTGGCTATAACTATGTATAGTTGATTTATAGGCACTATTGATGTTTGGATTTTGTAGATAATAGTGGGTTAGCATAATTTTGCATTCTTATTGTGATAAGGCCTTAAAAAAACTAGAATAAGTAAAAAGAAGATTCCAATTCAATTCTCACACAAAAAAATTCTATGATCCCATAATATTCATCTTTTTCGATCAGATAATAGGGAGGTCGATTTGGTATATTGGGCTATTGGTCATTTCAAGCAACTAGGGTGCCTCATCTAATGCTTTAATGATTTTTTTTTTATTGCAACCTGTGGGAGTAATTGTGTTTTTGATACATTGTTTAATGCCTTGAACTATTATTAAGTATTAAAATTCTTACAACAAATTATTCATTGAATGGATTGTTGTTTCCATATGTTTTTATCTCTATTATTTCACTTGTTTTTCATTACTCTGCTACCATCCAAGGAGAACCCTCATCCATATCATCTTGCCAATTTCACCATGCTTTTGTCTTGGTGAAACCACCCTCTAACTCACCAACAAATTCAAAAGAACGACCATTCCAAAATTCTAGTGGTCTGGATCTGCCCTTTAGCACTCATGTGCATAATTTAGGAGCAACAACAACTATGAAGTCAATTAGACAGCTCTACAAGCTCTTCAATCAAATAATAGAGAAAGTGAGTCATAGTTATACTTTCCAGGATGTGTTTGGATAAGAGAAGCATCGAAAAGCTACAGAGAAATTAATGGAGGGTTGTTGAAAGAAACTTATTGTACTTCCAACTTGACCGTAAGTATAACAACGACGAACTTGAATTTTAATTGTGCGGTTGATATCATAGCCCCATTTAACTTCAACTAGCATATATCATTTTTTTTCAAAATATTTGCGAAGAAGAATTTTGGTAATTTCATTACTAAAGTAAAAGTGCTCAAATAGAGGTTAGGGGATGGAAAATCAATAGTATGCTTCCTTCTCAAGTGAAGGAATCAAGGAAGCAAGAGGGAAATAAGAGATTGCCCGCTGAGTAAGGTTGAAATGAGAACGAAACTTCCTGGATGGGGCCCCAACTCCTGCGTTGTGAATTAGTGTTGCTATGTTCTATCTACATTATGAATGGAATTGAATGTTGGTTTGAAACTGTGTGTAAAATTCATTTATGTTTCTGTAGAATCCTCATGTGATCAAATCAATGCATTGTCACATAATTGTTTCATGCTTAATATTTGATCAAATTACTTGAGTCAATACAATATTTAAGAGTTACAAGACTATCGAACCATGCAAACGAGAAGGTCTTAAATCCAACAAAGAAGCCCCAACCAAGATTCCAAGGCAAATTTTTAATAGTAAATCTATAAGAAAAATAGTGGGTAATATATATTTATCCATAGACATTGGATTGATTTCTTTGCATTGAAGCATTGAACATACTTTTTATAAATGAAGGTAGAGGACTTACAAAAAAAAAACATGCATACAATTATGTGTTGCTCATCTAGTGCAACAACATGCAGAAGGAATCAACAAGCTCTTGAACATGCATACAAAACTGATTATCATTCTTTTAGGAACTCCTTGCAGTATTCTCCTCTAAAGGTCAATGTTGGCTTGAGCAATTTCAACATCTTGTGGAAGACCTTAGGTGACAAAGAAACAAGAGACTGTTCCTACAATTGAATAATTCTTTGGATTGAAATATATCTCTTGGAGCACTAAGAGACCATCTCCTTACAATCAAAGACTTCATGGACACATCCTGCTCGAGCAATTCCAGACGTCCAAATTGCTTCCTTTTGGGTGGAAGGGGATGAGTAGTTAGAATATGCCCTGGACCAATGGAAGTTCTGGTCATCATGCCCGAAGGTGTTTATTGTATCTCCACATAAATTTTGTCGAGTTGCTGCCATAAATTGATGAGAATGTATGTTTGGTCCAGATGATGTTTGAAATGAACACTTGAAAGGGATAATATAACCCTCCACAAATCTTGGTTTAATGTGTATCAATGGGAGATATCCTCGAGCCTTTCGCTGATTAATGACAATCTCTACGGTTCCTGTGTAATGAGTTGTTACCATTAAATCTTACTAATTGCATACTTAGAAAGAAGTGTGAAGGTGGTGGGGACGACGAAGAGTGATTAAGGATTGTATATTTTGTGAAGCCGCCAAACCGACGATGCATGAAATAGATTCCATGATGTTTGAAATGAACACTCAGAAGGGATAATATAATCCTCTATAAATCTTGGTTTAATTCATATTAATGAGAGATCTCCTCAAGCCTTTTGTTCATTAATGACAATCTTTATAGTTCTTGCATGATGAGTTGTTAGCATTAAAGCTTAATAATTGCATACTTAGAAAGAAGTGCAAAGGTGGCAGGGATGACGAAGATCGATTAAGGATTGGAGATTTTGTGAACCCACCAACCCGACGACCCGCGAAAGAGATTCCAAGAAATGACCAAGTATGGAAAGCGGTTGGTTAGGCTTCAAAATAGGGTCACTAGTTATACTCAGGAGACGTGAGTGCCCGCCGGTCAAATTGTATGTCTCCGAACTTTTGACTACAAAATGTGTAACACAGAACAAGGCATGATGGCAGAGTTTAATGGTCAATTTGTATATCGCGAAACTCCAGGTGTTGTTTGTAGGTCGTGGAACAATGGAAGCACAATGTTGATCACACATGCCCGAGAATCGACGATCAAAAAAGTGGCTAAGTATGGAATGGGGAAGCGGTCGGTCGAACTCGTGAAATAAAAGCATGAGACATTTTTGGAAAAATGACTAAGTAACCAGAAAGGGAAATTAGAGGGGAAAAAGAAAGGGGAATTCGGTTGTCAATTTGTATATTGGGGAACTTCGGGTGTTATTTGTAGGGCGTGGAACAATGGAAGCGCAATATTGAGCCCGCCTGACCAGGAACCAATGATCGAAAAAGTGGCTAAGTATGGAATGGGGAAGTGGTCGGTTGGACTTGCGATATAAAAACATGAGTGTAAATGTGAATGCGTGAATCCGCCAACCCATGCACTTAGACATTTTCTGAAAAATGACTAAGTAACCGGAAAGGGAAAGTAGAGGGGAAAAAGAAAGGGGAGGGAAATTTTCAGAAGTGGGAATTGGTTTTAACAAAGCCCCATTGATGGTCTTAATAGTAACTATGAAGTGCATTAGACATATGTACAAGCTCTTCAATCAATGAATAGAGAAAGTGAGTCATAGTTATACTTTCCAGGATGTGTTTGCATAAGAGAAGCATCAAAAAGCTATAGAAAAATCAATGGAGGGTTGTTCAAGTAAAATTATTGTACTGTCAACTTGACCATAAGTATAACAACGACAAATTTAATTTTAATTTTGTGTGGTTGATATCATAGTCCCATTCAACTTCAGCTAGCATATACCCTTTTATTTCAAAATATTTTTGAAGAAGAATTTTGGTAATTTCATCAATCAAGTAAAAGTGCTAAAATGAACTACATATTACATTTGCTTAACATAACTTACTTTAAAAGGCAAGGCAGGTCTTGTATATTATTTAAGATCATAGAAAAATATCTAAGATCCTGAATCTATCATCCAACCATAATTCAAAAATTGGGCCCATGAGAGCCTTGAACTACAATATGAAAGCACATGAACAAAAGTCTTCCAAACACAAGATAGGAAAAATTCAGCGGAGATTGGGCATTATATCCCATCTATAACCAAATCCCCAAATGGGCACCAAGAAATTTTCCGATTACTATATTACTATGAAACAAGATCACTATGAACATTTTCTTCTGATATTACTATGAGCTAAGATCACGTTTACCTGACAATGTTCTAACATTAATAGTTCTGGAAAATAGTGTCATCATTTAACTTAATGGAGTTTGAACAATGCCAAATTTTCAATACTATTGAAAATGTCTGATGGTTCCATTCAGAGGAGGAAGCCATTTTGATGGTTGAAAGGATGGACCTGATTTATTCACAGTTGGGTACATTGTATGAGTTATTTCCTCATGCTTCTCATTCCTGGACTCAACAATCTTATGCGCTTCCAGTTCACTTTGTCATGGCATTGAAAAACTCTATTCATATCTTGATTGGGTAGCATGGACAAATACAGATTAGATTGTTTTGTTTCTTGTCAATGCATGATATGATTTATTTTTTTTGGTTCAGTCGATATGCAGTATGACATTCTCCTCATTTAATGTAAATTTTCTATGGACGCAAAAGTTGTGTAACATGCAGACAATGTTTTCCTTTTTCTGTAGGTATACTTCATATGAAAATTTTGCCAACCCAAGAAGCACATCTTGTAATACAAGTTGTCTAATTGTACAATGTACAATTGTGTTGAGGATTCAGATGGCAGCATTGAGGAAATGTCTATATATGTAAGGGCATTTTTTACTGCATCGTAGACAATAAGTTGTGCCATCATTTATGAAAGCAGAGGCAGAAGCAAGAGAGTTGAATTTGGCACATACAGGCTCAAAGGGGGTTGAGTATGCATTTGTTGCAACCAAAACACCCGCACCCTACGCACGTGAGCATAGTAGTTAATATATTGAACAATATAATATATATGTGTACAAAAAAAAAGTTGCACAAAATTTTTTAAGGAATTTTTTATGTGCAAAGTGTGGATGGAATTGCATATGTATACATACAACAATTGTCGAGCTAGTTAGTTTCTTGATATCCTGTACTATGTTTGTTCGCAATTTTGTTACAAATGTTGCTTGGGTTGTGCGAAAGATCCTTTCTTTAACATCTCTTTTATTTGTTATATTTTTGAAGAGCATAATTGGAAATTTCCCTTTATGCAATTATTGTTCCATCGAGGAAAATAAATTTGAATAGGTGTCGAACAATTGTAGCTGCAACATGGAACAATTTAATAGTTGTGTAACATAACTGAGATATATGAGCATGTGAAAGTAAAGGACAAAACTGGGTATGGATAATAGTACCATTGCCTTGTTGTTGTCTGAGTCTCCATCTTTTATATGGAGAATGTGTTGCGAGCCAAATTTTCTCGCGAGTGTGACAACTGCACCAATGGTTCCAATTGGGTAAATGTCGTTTCTCTCTGCAAGTTGGCTGATTGTTGTGTCTGGTACGAAACGATATTCCAAAAAAGCTACGGGAACTTTTTCCACAATATTTGTTTCATTGAGCGATATAATCTGATCACAATGACCACGGTCATATACTGTTTTTGGTAATATATTAAAATTTGTAATGGATATCCCATTACCTGACAAGATCTTTTCTGAATGTTTCTGGACACGTTGTGTAGGGATAGTCAGTGTGACTATCATCATGGCTTCGTTGTCTGTCATGTCAACACACATAATACATCTAGTTTTGTTTTACTTGTCTAAGTAGGTGCTATACACGACCATTATGTCCCCGACGAACACTTGTCACCGATAAAGATGGATAATTCCTGACAATGGTGTGCAATTTTGTTGCAACTTGGTTACCGTTGTATCATACTTAGCCCTTCTACACCTACCTGCAATTTTCTTCTACAAGAACATTTTACGAAGGCAACAATATTGACATCGTCTTTTCATGTGAAAGACACAGGTTCGATTCTTGTAGGGGATAGGTAGGTACTCATTCCTGGGCAAGGTGGGAATATCATCGAGGGCAAGGTGGGAAGGCTAAAGAATTTACTTATTCAATTGAGGCGTTAGATTTCCACTTCGTCACATACGATAAAGGATCGAGATTTGTAATGCTAGAAAAAATGACAGCCGAAGTTGTGCAAACGACATTAGCATGCACATGGTGCAGAGTTTGGGGAAAAATTGGAGGAAAATTTAAGAGTAGGAGGAAAAGAGATGCCAACCTCTATGGAAAGTCTGCAGGATAAGAATGATGAATAAATACTTAAACATTCTTACTTGCAAACAACAAACAATAAACAATGAATACGAATGAAACTATGGTATTGAAACTTACTCGTCCATGATGAACAATAGAATCACAGGTCCAATCGCGCGTGCATGATTTGAACCCTGTAAAGTGAAAAAACAACTCCAATTGTGGGTGCAGGACTCCAACCTTGCAAATTTGAAGAAAACAAAAGCAAGCAGCAAACAACAAACTAGTGAGCAAGCACCAATAGGTCCAATTGCAGGTGCAGGACTTCAACCTTTCAAAGTTGAACCAAACAACAACAAGCAACAACCAACGAACCAATGAAAAAGAAGAAACCAATGAACTAGTAAAGAATATATGTATCTTCAATGATGACTAAATTGCATTCCAAACATAGAATAAATATGAAACATATGATGACATTGTGAGTGGCGGTGGACAACAATATTGCCCAAATTCACTGCAAGATTGTATGCAAAAATTGGAGGAAAATTGTACTCTGATAGATCTATTTAAGTAAACAATCAAGGTTGTCAGGTTTGTTTAAGGGCCTCGCTCTATGTAAACATTTAAGCTGTCAGGCTTATTCAATTACCTCAAAAATAGTGCCAATGCTCAAAAATTTCGGTATGTAAACATTTCAATAAAAATAAAAAAATTCAAAAAGAGCGTCGATGCTCAAAATTTTGGATATCTAAACATTTAAAACATTGAGAATAGTGAAGCTGGCAATAAGACTTCGAATCTATTCTCCAATGAGATGATGACAAATAATTATTTTTTATTATATAAAAAATAATGCTTTCTATTCTCTAGTTCTAACAATAGAGATTGTGCAAAAAATTATAGTCAAAGGGAAAGTTAATATGAAGTCAACGATTTATCGATATCTATAGTCCCTCTACACCTTCGTGAGGGACTGATAACAATTATATACTGAAGTCCAACGCCTCGGTGATTATATAATTTATTTGCGGGTACATATCAATATTACGAATCTTGGTTGCTTCTACATGTCTTTTCTCATAGGTGCAATAACAAAATGAACAAATCAGAAACCCACCTTCATCCTTTCCACCTCTATGATTATATTTTTTTCAAGATACATATCGATATGAAGAATAGTATTTGCTTGTATGTTCGAATAACAAAATAATCTATATATATTTACGCAGATTTTCATTTTTTCCATGTCTTTCCTATAGAAATGTCAACATATTAATGTTGATTTTTATTTATTTTATAATTTTTTACATAATAATAAATTAATTTTTCAAAATTAATTGAGGACTCAATAAATTATATACTAAAGTTTATATTTATTTTTTCACTTCCATATTCAACAAATATGGTTATTATATAGATATTTCTATAGTCATATTTAATTATTGAGTGTCATTGTGAAGTTTCAGGGATTGAATTTATGATTTGGCTTTCCCATTATACAAAGTTTTAATCATTGTGATTTTTTGTTTTGATCTTTTAGACAATGATTCTTGTAATGTAAATGTTGTTGTTTTATACAGTCATTTAATATCATGAATAGTTTAATAAAAAAATATCTATCTATTTATTGTATATTCAATTATTGTTATATTTAATACTATAGAAATCATATCCATTATCCTTCATTATGGTATTGATGTCCATAAAGTAAAACCTCATTAGTTGCTTACAACATTACTTAAAAAATGAAATAGAGCAACAATACACAATGAGAATCGTAGGGGTGCATAATCCTAAGAAAAAAAGAAAAAGAAAATGAAATTCATGAACAAATACAACAATAAGTGGAGACTGAAAGGGAAGAAAATTGCCCCATTTCCGGTGAAATTTGATGGAATTGAAAACCAAAATATGGTTAGAGCACAATTTCAATTGCTTGAATTGTAGTTTGATCGATCTATCAAATTTATCACAAACCCCCTAAATTTTAGTTTGAAGATGTCGAGATTGCATATTTACATTGTTGGCGTAGTAAATACTGGATTTAGAGAAAAAAAAACTACTAGAAAAACCATTGAAAAAAGGGACGGTTTGAGTGCCCTGTATCCCATGACCAAGAATGTTAGAAGATAAAAGAAACCCAACATCATATGCTATGTTGTGATCACAACCGAATATTTATTTCTCTTTGAATATCCATTAAATTCAAGACCTTGAAAGAAATAAAGACATGCATTCATTTTTTTTTTGGCTCTTCACTACAAATCTATGGAATGAAGAGATATTTGATTCCACCCTCCATGGCTATTAAGGAATTTTTCATGTTACCATTGGAATTGATGTCAGTTCTAGGATCTGAACTTAACGATAGAAATTGACATATTTCAATATAGGAATCATTATAAACATTAGAAAGATAAGTTATATATTTATGAATATAATGATATTATCCAAAGTAGAGTAGAAAGTGCAATGCCTTTCAACTTCACTTCATCTTTGACTACAATTCCCAGAACTAATTAATCTACTCATGTCAATGAATTGTTTTGGGCTTCAATGGACTTCATTCAAGAAAACAAATGAATCTACTCATGTCAATGAATTGTTTTGGGCTTCAAAAGACTGCATTCAAGAAAACAAATGCCATGGTTGGGTAAACTAATTATTAAGGGAGATAATATTCTAATTCATATGGAGCAAGTAAAATGCATTAAAACTTGTTATCAAGACTGAATTCAAGAAAACAAATGCCATGGTTGGGTAAACTAATTATTAAGGGAGATCATATTCTAATTCATATGGAGCAAGTAAAATGCATTAAAACTTGTTATCAAAGTGACAACTTTCAAATTGTTATTATCCAAGCAGACACATAACCAAAACGTAGAGTAGTAAGTAGTTTATATTACAAACTAGTATCAATGTAGTGGTCCTTTTCTAGAGATACTATTGGCCCCTTCATTCTTAGAGATCTGCGGAAAGGTGGAAGAATGATGATGCACCACCATGAGGCATAAAGATCAGTGCAAAGAACATGGAAGATCATAAAAGAACATAATAGAGGTTGGTTACAAATGAATATAATTCAAGTATCCAAATTAATGGTTGACTCAAGTAATGAATTAACATACTCATCCTTATCCATTTTGTAACCAACTTGACATGGTCAACTTTGGCCACTATCATTGTATAAAAGTCCTTCGGGGATAGGGTGAAGAGATTGGTTCGATGGAAATAGATTAGTTGATTAGCTTATCAATGGGTAGTTGGAAGATATAACTATGTCCAATGTACTATTTCAATAACTCATTGTAAGTCTTAAAGAATGAATGAATGATTATTTGGACCGCCTTTTTAAAATTTAGAATCAGTGTATGTTATGAATTCTATACAAATTTATGGTGTTTCCTTTATTTTCTTATGATTTTTGAGCAATGCATGTTCGAAAAATAATTATGGCTTGTATTCCAATTCTATTGTTTAATTTCCCATTCCACATAGTTATAAGGAATGTATGGTAATAAATTATTATCGATGAGTTTGTGTAAATCTTGTTATATCTCCCTTCATCCTTAACAATCTTGAGAACACTTCGATTGACCTTCTTCCCTTTGTTGGTACTTCATGAAAATCCCTATATCAATATAATTCCAATAAACGGTTCCATTGTCCAAACCTACTTTTGAAAGGGAGGTATACATAGGATGAGTGGTAGAATCTGTAATCTTGTGATTGAAAATCGGTGGGAGAAAATGTTTCAAGATTTTGTAATTTAAGAGGCTGAGTTGCACGAATGGGACCCTAGGATGTGTATCAAAAGGAGGTACAGGGAAGAGGTGTATGCAAATACGATAGGCACTAGGAAAATAAGAGAATCAATGCTTGAATGGTGGCAATTGATGCTATAATGCATGTGTGTGTAAAGTGCAAGGCCTGTCAACTTCACTTCATATTTGAATACAATTCCCACAACTAATGAATCTACTCATGTCAATGAATTGTTTTGGGCTTCAATGGACTTCATTCAAGAAAACAAATGAATCTACTCATGTCAATGGATTGTTTTGGGCTTTAATGGACTTCATTCAAGAAAACAAATGCCATGGTTGGGTAAACTAATTATTAAGGGAGATCATATTCTGATTCATATGGGGAAAGTAAAATGCATTAAAACTTGTTATCAAAGTGACAACTTTCAAATTTTT